>JAQJVL010000875.1:2500-305838 GCA_035578905.1 Stictocephala bisonia
TGTATAAATATGTGTTCCAACCTAGCTAATGTAGGATCCACTCTGTTGAGATGTGTATAAATATGTGTTCCAACCTAGCTAATGTAGGATCCACTATGTTGAGATGTGTATAAATATGTGTTCCAACCTAGCTAATGTAGGATCCACTGTTGAGGTGTGTATAAATATGTGTTCCAACCTAGCTAATGTAGGATCCACTCTGTTGAGATGTGTATAAATATGTGTTCCAACCTAGCTAATGTAGGATCCACTCTGTTGAGATGTGTATAAATATGTGTTCCAACCTAGCTAATGTAGGATCCACTCTGTTGAGATGTGTAAAAATATGTGTTCCAACCCAGGTAATGTAGGATTCACTCTGTTGAGGTTTATATAACCCATACAATCACGATATCCAGACTATTTTTTACCACATGTACCAAGGAACATGCAAGATACCGATACGTTTATGTTCAATGACAATTAGCGATAACGTATAATCATATCAAGTTGTTTGTTCAGTTGTTCAAATACTCAAACAGCACAGAGAGAGGATTCTACTCATGTAAGTCGAGACCAGCTTACATGTGCTGTACATAGTGCATCACTAAGCTATTAACGTATTGTTCAATCATGTCACGTTGGCTGTTTCTCAAGTAATCCAAGTACTCTGGTGGCTCACCTAGCGGAAATACAGTGCGTTGTGGAGACGAGTTGTGTCAAGGTAATATCCGGTAGACGTGACCACCTGGAACTGTACATAGTGCATCACTAAGCTATTAACTTATTGTTCAATCATGTCACGTTGGCTGTTTCTCAAGTAATCCAAGTACTCTGGTGGCTCACCTAGCGGAAATACAGTGCGTTGTGGAGACGAATTGTGTCAAGGTAATATCTGGTAGACGTGACCACCTGGAACTGTATATAGTGTATTACAATGACATTATCGTACTGGTCAATCATGTCACGTTGGCTGTTTCTCAAGTAATCCAAGTACTCTGGTGGCTCACCTAGCGGAAATACAGTGTGTTGTGGAGACGAGTTGTGTCAAGGTAATATCTGGTAGACATGACCACCTGGAACTGTACATAGTGCATCACTAAGCTATTAACGTATTGTTCAATCATGTCACGTTGGCTGTTTATCAAGTAATCCAAGTACTCTGGTGGCTCACCTAGCGGAAATACAGTGCGTTGTGGAGACGAGTTGTGTCAAGGTAATATCCGGTAGACGTGACCACCTGGAACCGTACATAACAATAATGGCTTTACTGTACAAACTTTTTTCATACAAATGATGAACTTAGGACTAATAAGTCCTCTCTTACAGTTAACCCTTATATTTAAGTTACTAAATATAACAAGGCCTAATTTACAGAAGCATAGAAATACAGAACTAAACTAAAGGAAAATACTACTAATTAATTACAAAGAAGCAAATAATACAAATTAAATAAACTGCTAACATTTTTTCAATTTTTACATTCTCTCACTCATACACTCGTTCGACCCTAATCTCAGACCCTATTCCCAGGTATCAACACAGACTCACCCGCTCAAAAAGAAAGGCTTTAAATAATGCTGTGAACAGAGTCCAACTGTGTGCTATTCTGCCTTAATTAAGGTACAGAAAGGCAAATGGTTGCCATTGACTAAAATTTTTTAAATATTTTTTACATTGAATTTGGTGTGAAGGTGAGAAGAACAAATAATAATGGGCTGTGTTTTATCCTCATTAAGTTTACGGCCATGCTTTTTGGTCCATTTGACTAATATTTCAATATCTAGGTTAATACGAGTTTAAGGTACTAATACAGGAGTTTGCAAATCATCAGCATACATGTGATGTATCGTGAAGAATAAGACTGAGCTTATATCTTTAATATATTCGGAAAATGTTTAGTAAATTACCACGTCATATTAAAACGTAATTACTAAATCTCACTTTAGCCGAAAGATGCACCATTGGTTATAGAAAGTATTGAAACAACGTTTTGTAATATAATAGTTTAAAAAATCGTTTCCTTTACATTAGTTTGATACAGTTCTTGTTTAGTTATTATAATCATTATTATTACAATGGTACAGGTATATGTTTATTATGACATTATATATTGTAATATTATACAGGGTGTCCCGTAAGTAACCAGCCAAACTTATGGAGGTCATTCCTTGGGTTAAAACAAACAAAAAATGTCATATGTACAAATCGTCTATCTCGCTCCATTATCCGGCTATCTGTCTGCATATGTTTTTTACTAAAAACTTAATATCTCTAAAGTTATTTAAGTTAAAACCATGAAACTTTGTATGAATGTTGAACGTTATAGTGTTCATGTACCATTTAAATTTCATTTGTTTACAGTAACCCTTAAATCTTTAAAGCCAAATATCTTAATAACCTTAAATTTTACTAAAACCTGTAAGTTATAAAAAAGTTTAAGAATTTATTTATAAAAATAATTGTATAAAATGTTTTAAGATTGAACAACTATTAACTGATATATTACAATTTTTATCAAATAAAAATATGCTTGATATTAGTAAAATTGGAAACTTTAGTAAAGTGACATTTATTTACTAAAAACTAAATACAGTGGGAGTAGGTTAGAAGTGACGTTTATTACAACACAAAAACAACAGTAAAGAAAAACAAAAGAAAAAATACTAGTTATCCTACAACATGTGCTAAAAGTGCCCACCATCCATGTTTATGCATCGTTCCAGTCGATTTCTCATAGAACTTCTCATTCGTTCAAATACACCCGGTTTCTGTCTAATCGAATTACGGCCATCCACTATTTTTCCCTTATACATTTCAGTGTATAAGGGAAAAATACTTCCAACAGGTGTTTGGTATACTAAAGATTTAAGGTAACCCCATAGAAAGAAGTCCAGGGGGTTTAAATCAGGAGACATGGCAAAAACCACAAAAACTATCTCAAGAACCCCTTAACATCACTGTTTTTGTTTAGTAATGAACTCCAATCAATAACAAATAAAATATGTATTTTCTTGTTAGAAAATACCTATTTTATTTATTATTGATTAAGAAAGAAGTCCAGGGGGTTTAAATCAGGAGACATGGCAAAAACCACAAAAACTATTTCAAGAACCCCTTAACATCACTGTTTTTGTTTAGTAATGAACTCCAATCAATAACAAATAAAATATGTATTTTCTTGTTAGAAAATACCTATTTTATTTGTTATTGATTAATCAATATTACAGTCAGCTGATAATCATTGACTGTATGTATTTTCAATTTCCAAATCAGCTGTAAACATCTATTTAGCACTAATCTAATTTTTAGTAAATAAATGTCACTTTAGTACATGGCACTTTGAGCAAATGTTGTAGGAACACTAGTATATTTTTTTTTCTTTACTGTTGTTTTTGTGTTGTAATAAACGTCACTTCTAACCTACTCCCACTGTATTTAGTTTTTAGTAAATAAATTTCACTTTACTAAAGTTTCCAATTTTACTAATATCAAGCGTACTTATATTTGACAAAAATTGTAATATCTCAGTTAATAGTTGTTCAATCTTAAAACTTTTAGACTATTATTTTTATAAATAAATTCTTAAACTTTTTTGTAACTTACATGTTTTTAGTAACATTTAAGGTTATTAAGATATTAGGCTTTAAACATTTGAAATGGCCGCCATTTTGAAAAGGGTTACTGTAAACAAATGAAATTTAAATGGTACATGAACACTATAAAGTTCAACATTCATACAAATTTTCATGGTTTTATCTTGAATAACTTAAAAGATATTAAGCTTTTAGTAAAAAACACATACAGATAGCCGGGTAATGGAGCGAGATAGACGATTTGTACATATGACATTTATTTTTTTTTTTTTTAATCCAAGGAATGGCCTCCAGAAGTTCGGCTGGTTACTTAC
Organism: Stictocephala bisonia; assembly: GCA_035578905.1. Classification (NCBI taxonomy): domain Eukaryota; kingdom Metazoa; phylum Arthropoda; class Insecta; order Hemiptera; family Membracidae; genus Stictocephala; species Stictocephala bisonia. The sequence continues at coordinate 6,390 of JAQJVL010000875.1, forward strand.
GGGACACCCTGTATTACTATATTATCTCGGTGTATTTTTTTATTTTAAATTACTTTATTCTGGGGATACTACTTATGAATGTTATCTAATATTCCTCAAGAAATAAAGTTCTATTCTATTCTGAAATAGCAGTGGACCTAATATTGAGCCTTGGGGAACACCAGATGAAACAGATTTAAAGGTTGATGCTCTGTGGTCCACACGCACGCACTGCTGACGATTAGTAAGTTAAGATCTAATCCAAAATAAACTGCTATCTGAAAAAATCCTAATTTCTGGAGTTTAAGTCAAAAGCCTTCGAAAAATCAAACAAAGTTAAGACTGTGCATTTTCTAAGATCCATAGCTCTTCTAATGTCATCTGTGACACAGAGAAGATCTGTATCTGTACTATGGCTGAAACGAAACCCTGATTGATATGTATTAAGAATATTACTATTATTAAGAAATGTCTTAATAATAAGATGTGAGTCTCAGAGAAACCACTGAGGATGCCACATCACAGTATGGGCGAAACGTCTGGTCATCTTGTAAATATTGTAGATAGTACCTTGATGCGGTTGTCACCGGAAAATGTAGATTCTAATTAAGAAATGTGTTTATTTGTAAATGCACAATTTTTTTCAATGCATTTAGAAAGTGGGAAAGATGCTAATATGCATGTAATGTTTGGCTTCTGATGGTACAGGTACTTTGGAGAACGATAGAGTACTTCCATAAGCTAGGAAAAGTATCAAAATGACTTATTGAATATAGCTGTAATGTACCGGGTCTTTTGACCGGTACATTTTTTTTTTCGTCGTTGTCTGCCGGGCTGCCTGAGATTCGCTTGTGCCCGGCGATTCGCGTACTTTGGTGGCCGTTGGCCCGGTTTCGGTCGTTCCGTGTTCCAGCTTTAGTCGGTCCGGTTGGCCAGTTTTCTTGTCGTTTCTTTGCAGCTTTCGTCAAGTCATGGTTGCCGGCTGAGAGACTCCTAAACTCCAGGGTCCTCGAGTGGGACGTTCAGCCCTCGGCCTGCCGTCCGGGGAAGGTCGACCTTCTACACTGCCTGCATGGCCTGAGGACCAAGTCGTAGAGCACATGTTGCGACTAAGCTGCCATTCCCTACATCTGGGTGTTTTCTTCAGTCCTCAGGTCAGTGCGTTCCATCTTTTTTCCCGGCGGCTGAGCTGGGGGTAGTGAATTTGTGAAATAAAAAGAAAAATAAAGGTGCCGAACTATTGAATGTGGCCTAGGCCTAAACTTGAACAGTAATTCTATTCAACACAGCCATTGGGGACTTATTTATTTTTTTTTACTAAAGGAAAAAAAACTTTTAAAATACAAAAAGAACTTAATGTTAATATTTATTGTTATTTAATTTTAGTTAGTTTATTTTCTTGTTACATTTGTTTAGATTTTTATATTTGTTAGGTCCCCATTGTTAAATCATGTTAGTATTTATTTATATGTTTAGGCCTAGTTGTGAATTTTTACTCGAACGGTACCGTTTTATATTTTTTTTTTTTTTTTAGTTGTTTAATTTTTAAGCTCACCAAAAGGGGATTATTGTACTTTTACGTAACGTCTTATTCGGAGCTGCCCAGGGATTCCGGCTTACTCCCTGGCCCCGGTGGAATTATGGGCGGTGGGCTAAATTGCCGGGTTTATTTGGGGTTATCGAAATTGTTTCTGAATTTGTCACCTTTTAAATTGTTAATAATTTTGTCTTACGTTTTGGGTGTCTCTGGCTAGGCTGCAGATAGGCCATGTAGTTGTTAATTGGTAATTTTGGTATTTGTTGAGTTTGTTGTTTTGTAGCTTTTGTGTATTATCTTGTTAATTTTAGGGTTTATTATTATTGATTTAAGTGCGAATTTGGTTGTGGCCTTCTGCCTATTGATATTGTGGCCTTCTGCCAGCCAGTTTTTGCTTTCTTGGTAATAAATCAGTTTTGCTCAGCTGCCGAGTGTTATTTTGACCCTCCAACTGCCACCCGTGATCCCATCGCTCGACTTGTTTTGAGCCATCCCCCAGTTGGCACGCTTTCCAGCTTTGGTGGGGGGGATGGGTCTCAGTAATTACAAAAAGAACAGCAGTTTGTTTTTTTTTTTTTTTTTTTATCATCTTAATACAAATATCATCTATACATATAGCATTACTGGTAACTTTACGAATAGCCCTAAGAGTATCAATTTCAAGGACATGTTTAAAAGAGAATCTTTCTAAAAGCAAAGGTGGATTGGGTTGGTTAGAGAGATTCATATGTATAATTTAACAGTGTCTTGGCCGTTTGGATTGGGAGATGAAATGAAAAATTCATTTAGATCATTTAATGGAATATTAATTGAAAGCGTGTTTTTTTTTGTATCCCACAACTAAGATTTTTTATATTTCTCCTCGTGGTGGCTGATGAGATTCCTCGATCTGGAAATAAGTTATGAATATATCGTGGCTTAACATTGTGAAGTTCATGCTTGACTTTATTACGTAAAAGTCGATACTGTAACATAAGTTCTGGATCTCTTGATCTTTTAGCTCTATGGTATATACCATCCCTCCGTAATATCTGGTAGACGTGACCACCTGGAACTGTACATAGTGCATCACTAATCCATTATCGTACTGGTCAATCATGTCACGTTGGCTGTTTCTCAAGTAATCCAAGTACTCTGGTGGCTCACCTAGCGGAAATACAGTGCGTTGTGGAGACGAATTGTGTCAAGGTAATATCTGGTAGACGTGACCACCTGGAACTGTATATAGTGTATTACAATGACATTATCGTACTGGTCAATCATGTCACGTTGGCTGTTTCTCAAGTAATCCAAGTACTCTGGTGGCTCACCTAGCGGAAATACAGTGTGTTGTGGAGACTTTTGTGTCAAGGAAACCCGGGAACTGACCACCTGGAACGTAATAAAATAAGCTTTAAAACTTTTTTAATCTTTACTTTTTTACAAAATAAGCTTTGGCCCCCAAATAAGGGCTTTTAACATTTTTAATAATATTTAAGGCCCCAAAAAATAAAAAAAAGGTTTTTTAAAATTTTTTCAAAAAATAGAATTAACAAAATTTTTTACAAACCCCTTAAAAAGAAAATAAAACAAAAAAATTTTACAAAAAGAAATAAAACAAAAAAAGGAAAATCTAAAAATTTTTTCAAAAAAAAATTTCTTAAACTGCTCATTTTTCAACACTTTTACATGGGGGGGGAAACCCCAATCTCAGACCCTATTTCCATTCAACCAGACTAAAACCCCCCCCAAAAAAAAAACTTTAAATAATGCGGGAAAAGTAATTTGGGGGGATTTGTTAATTAAGGGTAAAAAGGGCAAAGGGTTTTTCCCTTTTGAAAAAATTTTTAAAATTTTTTTTAATTGTTTGGGTGTGAAGGGGGAGGAAAAAATAAAAAGGGGGGGGTGTTTTTTATTGTTTAGGGCCATGTTTTTTGGTTTTTTGATAATTTTTTTAATTTTTGGAATGATTTTTAAGGTAAATGGAGTTTAAAATATGTAATGGAAAATGGGGAAAAATAAATAAATTTTAATTTTTTTAAAAAATGTTAGTTTTTTGAAATTTTTTTTTGGAAAGATGAATTGGGGTTTATAAAAAGAAATTGAAAAAGTTTTGTTTAATAGTTTAAAAAATCGTTTCCTTTACATTAGTTTGATACAGTTCTTGTTTAGTTATTATAATCATTATTATTACAATGGTACAGGTATATGTTTATTATGACATTATATATTGTAATATTATACAGGGTGTCCCGTAAGTAACCAGCCAAACTTATGGAGGTCATTCCTTGGGTTAAAACAAACAAAAAATGTCATATGTACAAATCGTCTATCTCGCTCCATTATCCGGCTATCTGTCTGCATATGTTTTTTACTAAAAACTTAATATCTCTAAAGTTATTTAAGTTAAAACCATGAAACTTTGTATGAATGTTGAACGTTATAGTGTTCATGTACCATTTAAATTTCATTTGTTTACAGTAACCCTTAAATCTTTAAAGCCAAATATCTTAATAACCTTAAATTTTACTAAAACCTGTAAGTTATAAAAAAGTTTAAGAATTTATTTATAAAAATAATTGTATAAAATGTTTTAAGATTGAACAACTATTAACTGATATATTACAATTTTTATCAAATAAAAATATGCTTGATATTAGTAAAATTGGAAACTTTAGTAAAGTAACATTTATTTACTAAAAACTAAATACAGTGGGAGTAGGTTAGAAGTGACGTTTATTACAACACAAAAACAACAGTAAAGAAAAAACAAAAGAAAAAATACTAGTTATCCTACAACATGTGCTTAAAGTGCCCACCATCCATGTTTATGCATCGTTCCAGTCGATTCCTCATAGAACTTCTCATTTGTTCAAATACACCCGGTTTCTGTCTAATCGAATTACGGCCATCCACTATTTTTCCCTTATACATTTCAGTGTATAAGGGAAAAATACTTCCAACAGGTGTTTGGTATACTAAAGATTTAAGGTAACCCCATAGAAAGAAGTCCAGGGGGTTTAAATCAGGAGACATGGCAAAAACCACAAAAACTATCTCAAGAACCCCTTAACATCACTGTTTTTGTTTAGTAATGAACTCCAATCAATAACAAATAAAATATGTATTTTCTTGTTAGAAAATACCTATTTTATTTATTATTGATTAAGAAAGAAGTCCAGGGGGTTTAAATCAGGAGACATGGCAAAAACCACAAAAACTATTTCAAGAACCCCTTAACATCACTGTTTTTGTTTAGTAATGAACTCCAATCAATAACAAATAAAATATGTATTTTCTTGTTAGAAAATACCTATTTTATTTGTTATTGATTAATCAATATTACAGTCAGCTGATAATCATTGACTGTATGTATTTTCAATTTCCAAATCAGCTGTAAACATCTATTTAGCACTAATCTAATTTTTAGTAAATAAATGTCACTTTAGTACATGGCACTTTGAGCAAATGTTGTAGGAACACTAGTATATTTTTTTTTCTTTACTGTTGTTTTTGTGTTGTAATAAACGTCACTTCTAACCTACTCCCACTGTATTTAGTTTTTAGTAAATAAATTTCACTTTACTAAAGTTTCCAATTTTACTAATATCAAGCGTACTTATATTTGACAACAATTGTAATATCTCAGTTAATAGTTGTTCAATCTTAAAACCTTTAGACTATTATTTTTATAAATAAATTCTTAAACTTTTTTGTAACTTACATGTTTTTAGTAACATTTAAGATTATTAAGATATTAGGCTTTAAAAATTTGAAATGGCCGCCATTTTGAAAAGGGTTACTGTAAACAAATGAAATTTAAATGGTACATGAACACTATAAAGTTCAACATTCATACAAATTTTCATGGTTTTATCTTGAATAACTTAAAAGATATTAAGCTTTTAGTAAAAAACACATACAGATAGCCGGGTAATGGAGCGAGATAGACGATTTGTACATATGACATTTATTTTTTTTTTTTTTAATCCAAGGAATGGCCTCCAGAAGTTCGGCTGGTTACTTACGGGACACCCTGTATTACTATATTATCTCGGTGTATTTTTTTATTTTAAATTACTTTATTCTGGGGATACTACTTATGAATGTTATCTAATATTCCTCAAGAAATAAAGTTCTATTCTATTCTGAAATAGCAGTGGACCTAATATTGAGCCTTGGGGAACACCAGATGAAACAGATTTAAAGGTTGATGCTCTGTGGTCCACACGCACACACTGCTGACGATTAGTAAGTTAAGATCTAATCCAAAATAAACTGCTATCTGAAAAATCCTAATTTCTGGAGTTTAAGTCAAAAGCCTTCGAAAAATCAAACAAAGTTAAGACTGTGCATTTTCTAAGATCCATAGCTCTTCTAATGTCATCTGTGACACAGAGAAGATCTGTATCTGTACTATGGCTGAAACGAAACCCTGATTGATATGTATTAAGAATATTACTATTATTAAGAAATGTCTTAATAATAAGATGTGAGTCTCAGAGAAACCACTGAGGATGCCACATCACAGTATGGGCGAAACGTCTGGTCATCTTGTAAATATTGTAGATAGTACCTTGATGCGGTTGTCACCGGAAAATGTAGATTCTAATTAAGAAATGTGTTTATTTGTAAATGCACAATTTTTTTCAATGCATTTAGAAAGTGGGAAAGATGCTAATATGCATGTAATGTTTGGCTTCTGATGGTACAGGTACTTTGGAGAACGATAGAGTACTTCCATAAGCTAGGAAAAGTATCAAAATGACTTATTGAATATAGCTGTAATGTACCGGGTCTTTTGACCGGTACATTTTTTTTTCTTTTTCGTCGTTGTCTGCCGGGCTGCCTGAGATTCGCTTGTGCCCGGCGATTCGCGTACTTTGGTGGCCGTTGGCCCGGTTTCGGTCGTTCCGTGTTCCAGCTTTAGTCGGTCCGGTTGGCCAGTTTTCTTGTCGTTTCTTTGCAGCTTTCGTCAAGTCATGGTTGCCGGCTGAGAGACTCCTAAACTCCAGGGTCCTCGAGTGGGACGTTCAGCCCTCGGCCTGCCGTCCGGGGAAGGTCGACCTTCTACACTGCCTGCATGGCCTGAGGACCAAGTCGTAGAGCACATGTTGCGACTAAGCTGCCATTCCCTACATCTGGGTGTTTTCTTCAGTCCTCAGGTCAGTGCGTTCCATCTTTTTTCCCGGCGGCTGAGCTGGGGGTAGTGAATTTGTGAAATAAAAAGAAAAATAAAGGTGCCGAACTATTGAATGTGGCCTAGGCCTAAACTTGAACAGTAATTCTATTCAACACAGCCATTGGGGACTTATTTATTTTTTTTTACTAAAGGAAAAAAACTTTTAAAATACAAAAAGAACTTAATGTTAATATTTATTGTTATTTAATTTTAGTTAGTTTATTTTCTTGTTACATTTGTTTAGATTTTTATATTTGTTAGGTCCCCATTGTTAAATCATGTTAGTATTTATTTATATGTTTAGGCCTAGTTGTGAATTTTTACTCGAACGGTACCGTTTTATATTTTTTTTTTTTTTTTAGTTGTTTAATTTTTAAGCTCACCAAAAGGGGATTATTGTACTTTTACGTAACGTCTTATTCGGAGCTGCCCAGGGATTCCGGCTTACTCCCTGGCCCGGTGGAATTATGGGCGGTGGGCTAAATTGCCGGGTTTATTTGGGGTTATCGAAATTGTTTCTGAATTTGTCACCTTTTAAATTGTTAATAATTTTGTCTTACGTTTTGGGTGTCTCTGGCTAGGCTGCAGATAGGCCATGTAGTTGTTAATTGGTAATTTTGGTATTTGTTGAGTTTGTTGTTTTGTAGCTTTTGTGTATTATCTTGTTAATTTTAGGGTTTATTATTATTGATTTAAGTGCGAATTTGGTTGTGGCCTTCTGCCTATTGATATTGTGGCCTTCTGCCAGCCAGTTTTTGCTTTCTTGGTAATAAATCAGTTTTGCTCAGCTGCCGAGTGTTATTTTGACCCTCCAACTGCCACCCGTGATCCCATCGCTCGACTTGTTTTGAGCCATCCCCCAGTTGGCACGCTTTCCAGCTTTGGTGGGGGGGATGGGTCTCAGTAATTACAAAAAGAACAGCAGTTTGTTTTTTTTTTTTTTTTTTATCATCTTAATACAAATATCATCTATACATATAGCATTACTGGTAACTTTACGAATAGCCCTAAGAGTATCAATTTCAAGGACATGTTTAAAAGAGAATCTTTCTAAAAGCAAAGGTGGATTGGGTTGGTTAGAGAGATTCATATGTATAATTTAACAGTGTCTTGGCCGTTTGGATTGGGAGATGAAATGAAAAATTCATTTAGATCATTTAATGGAATATTAATTGAAAGCGTGTTTTTTTTGTATCCCACAACTAAGATTTTTTATATTTCTCCTCGTGGTGGCTGATGAGATTCCTCGATCTGGAAATAAGTTATGAATATATCGTGGCTTAACATTGTGAAGTTCATGCTTGACTTTATTACGTAAAAGTCGATACTGTAACATAAGTTCTGGATCTCTTGATCTTTTAGCTCTATGGTATATACCATCCCTCCGTAATATCTGGTAGACGTGACCACCTGGAACTGTACATAGTGCATCACTAATCCATTATCGTACTGGTCAATCATGTCACGTTGGCTGTTTCTCAAGTAATCCAAGTACTCTGGTGGCTCACCTAGCGGAAATACAGTGCGTTGTGGAGACGAATTGTGTCAAGGTAATATCTGGTAGACGTGACCACCTGGAACTGTATATAGTGTATTACAATGACATTATCGTACTGGTCAATCATGTCACGTTGGCTGTTTCTCAAGTAATCCAAGTACTCTGGTGGCTCACCTAGCGGAAATACAGTGTGTTGTGGAGACGAGTTGTGTCAAGGTAATATCTGGTAGACATGACCACCTGGAACTGTACATAGTGCATCACTAAGCTATTAACGTATTGTTCAATCATGTCACGTTGGCTGTTTATCAAGTAATCCAAGTACTCTGGTGGCTCACCTAGCGGAAATACAGTGCGTTGTGGAGACGAGTTGTGTCAAGGTAATATCCGGTAGATGTGACCACCTGGAACCGTACATAACAATAATGGCTTTACTGTACAAACTTTTTTCATACAAATGATGAACTTAGGACTAATAAGTCCTCTCTTATAGTTAACCCTTATATTTAAGTTACTAAATATAACAAGGCCTAATTTACAGAAGCATAGAAATACAGAACTAAACTAAAGGAAAATACTACTAATTAATTACAAAGAAGCAAATAATACAAATTAAATAAACTGCTAACATTTTTTCAATTTTTACATTCTCTCACTCATACACTCGTTCGACCCTAATCTCAGACCCTATTCCCAGGTATCAACACAGACTCACCCGCTCAAAAAGAAAGGCTTTAAATAATGCTGTGAACAGAGTCCAACTGTGTGCTATTCTGCCTTAATTAAGGTACAGAAAGGCAAATGGTTGCCATTGACTAAAATTTTTTAAATATTTTTTACATTGAATTTGGTGTGAAGGTGAGAAGAACAAATAATAATGGGCTGTGTTTTATCCTCATTAAGTTTACGGCCATGCTTTTTGGTCCATTTGACTAATATTTCAATATCTAGGTTAATACGAGTTTAAGGTACTAATACAGGAGTTTGCAAATCATCAGCATACATGTGATGTATCGTGAAGAATAAGACTGAGCTTATATCTTTAATATATACGGAAAATGTTTAGTAAATTACCACGTCATATTAAAACGTAATTACTAAATCTCACTTTAGCCGAAAGATGCACCATTGGTTATAGAAAGTATTGAAACAACGTTTTGTAATATAATAGTTTAAAAAATCGTTTCCTTTACATTAGTTTGATACAGTTCTTGTTTAGTTATTATAATCATTATTATTACAATGGTACAGGTACATGTTTATTATGACATTATATATTGTAATATTATACAGGGTGTCCCGTAAGTAACCAGCCAAACTTATGGAGGTCATTCCTTGGGTTAAAACAAACAAAAAATGTCATATGTACAAATCGTCTATCTCGCTCCATTATCCGGCTATCTGTCTGCATATGTTTTTTACTAAAAACTTAATATCTCTAAAGTTATTTAAGTTAAAACCATGAAACTTTGTATGAATGTTGAACGTTATAGTGTTCATGTACCATTTAAATTTCATTTGTTTACAGTAACCCTTAAATCTTTAAAGCCAAATATCTTAATAACCTTAAATTTTACTAAAACCTGTAAGTTATAAAAAAGTTTAAGAATTTATTTATAAAAATAATTTTATAAAATGTTTTAAGATTGAACAACTATTAACTGATATATTACAATTTTTATCAAATAAAAATATGCTTGATATTAGTAAAATTGGAAACTTTAGTAAAGTGACATTTATTTACTAAAAACTAAATACAGTGGGAGTAGGTTAGAAGTGACGTTTATTACAACACAAAAACAACAGTAAAGAAAAACAAAAGAAAAAATACTAGTTATCCTACAACATGTGCTCAAAGTGCCCACCATCCATGTTTATGCATCGTTCCAGTCGATTTCTCATAGAACTTCTCATTCGTTCAAATACACCCGGTTTCTGTCTAATCGAATTACGGCCATCCACTATTTTTCCCTTATACATTTCAATGTATAAGGGAAAAATACTTCCAACAGGTGTTTGGTATACTAAAGATTTAAGGTAACCCCATAGAAAGAAGTCCAGGGGGTTTAAATCAGGAGACATGGCAAAAACCACAAAAACTATCTCAAGAACCCCTTAACATCACTGTTTTTGTTTAGTAATGAACTCCAATCAATAACAAATAAAATATGTATTTTCTTGTTAGAAAATACCTATTTTATTTGTTATTGATTAATCAATATTACAGTCAGCTGATAATCATTGACTGTATGTATTTTCAATTACCAAATCAGCTGTAAACATCTATTTAGCACTAATCTAATTTTTAGTAAATAAATGTCACTTTAGTACATGGCACTTTGAGCAAATGTTGTAGGAACACTAGTATATTTTTTTTTCTTTACTGTTGTTTTTGTGTTGTAATAAACGTCACTTCTAACCTACTCCCACTGTATTTAGTTTTTAGTAAATAAATTTCACTTTACTAAAGTTTCCAATTTTACTAATATCAAGCGTACTTATATTTGACAAAAATTGTAATATCTCAGTTAATAGTTGTTCAATCTTAAAACTTTTAGACTATTATTTTTATAAATAAATTCTTAAACTTTTTTGTAACTTACATGTTTTTAGTAACATTTAAGGTTATTAAGATATTAGGCTTTAAACATTTGAAATGGCCGCCATTTTGAAAAGGGTTACTGTAAACAAATGAAATTTAAATGGTACATGAACACTATAAAGTTCAACATTCATACAAATTTTCATGGTTTTATCTTGAATAACTTAAAAGATATTAAGCTTTTAGTAAAAAACACATACAGATAGCCGGGTAATGGAGCGAGATAGACGATTTGTACATATGACATTTATTTTTTTTTTTTTAATCCAAGGAATGGCCTCCAGAAGTTCGGCTGGTTACTTACGGGACACCCTGTATTACTATATTATCTCGGTGTATTTTTTTATTTTAAATTACTTTATTCTGGGGATACTACTTATGAATGTTATCTAATATTCCTCAAGAAATAAAGTTCTATTCTACTCTGAAATAGCAGTGGACCTAATATTGAGCCTTGGGGAACACCAGATGAAACAGATTTAAAGGTTGATGCTCTGTGGTCCACACGCACACACTGCTGACGATTAGTAAGTTAAGATCTAATCCAAAATAAACTGCTATCTGAAAAATCCTAATTTCTGGAGTTTAAGTCAAAAGCCTTCGAAAAATCAAACAAAGTTAAGACTGTGCATTTTCTAAGATCCATAGCTCTTCTAATGTCATCTGTGACACAGAGAAGATCTGTATCTGTACTATGGCTGAAACGAAACCCTGATTGATATGTATTAAGAATATTACTATTATTAAGAAATGTCTTAATAATAAGATGTGAGTCTCAGAGAAACCACTGAGGATGCCACATCACAGTATGGGCGAAACGTCTGGTCATCTTGTAAATATTGTAGATAGTACCTTGATGCGGTTGTCACCGGAAAATGTAGATTCTAATTAAGAAATGTGTTTATTTGTAAATGCACAATTTTTTTCAATGCATTTAGAAAGTGGGAAAGATGCTAATATGCATGTAATGTTTGGCTTCTGATGGTACAGGTACTTTGGAGAACGATAGAGTACTTCCATAAGCTAGGAAAAGTATCAAAATGACTTATTGAATATAGCTGTAATGTACCGGGTCTTTTGACCGGTACATTTTTTTTTTCGTCGTTGTCTGCCGGGCTGCCTGAGATTCGCTTGTGCCCGGCGATTCGCGTACTTTGGTGGCCGTTGGCCCGGTTTCGGTCGTTCCGTGTTCCAGCTTTAGTCGGTCCGGTTGGCCAGTTTTCTTGTCGTTTCTTTGCAGCTTTCGTCAAGTCATGGTTGCCGGCTGAGAGACTCCTAAACTCCAGGGTCCTCGAGTGGGACGTTCAGCCCTCGGCCTGCCGTCCGGGGAAGGTCGACCTTCTACACTGCCTGCATGGCCTGAGGACCAAGTCGTAGAGCACATGTTGCGACTAAGCTGCCATTCCCTACATCTGGGTGTTTTCTTCAGTCCTCAGGTCAGTGCGTTCCATCTTTTTTCCCGGCGGCTGAGCTGGGGGTAGTGAATTTGTGAAATAAAAAGAAAAATAAAGGTGCCGAACTATTGAATGTGGCCTAGGCCTAAACTTGAACAGTAATTCTATTCAACACAGCCATTGGGGACTTATTTATTTTTTTTTACTAAAGGAAAAAAACTTTTAAAATACAAAAAGAACTTAATGTTAATATTTATTGTTATTTAATTTTAGTTAGTTTATTTTCTTGTTACATTTGTTTAGATTTTTATATTTGTTAGGTCCCCATTGTTAAATCATGTTAGTATTTATTTATATGTTTAGGCCTAGTTGTGAATTTTTACTCGAACGGTACCGTTTTATATTTTTTTTTTTTTTAGTTGTTTAATTTTTAAGCTCACCAAAAGGGGATTATTGTACTTTTACGTAACGTCTTATTCGGAGCTGCCCAGGGATTCCGGCTTACTCCCTGGCCCGGTGGAATTATGGGCGGTGGGCTAAATTGCCGGGTTTATTTGGGGTTATCGAAATTGTTTCTGAATTTGTCACCTTTTAAATTGTTAATAATTTTGTCTTACGTTTTGGGTGTCTCTGGCTAGGCTGCAGATAGGCCATGTAGTTGTTAATTGGTAATTTTGGTATTTGTTGAGTTTGTTGTTTTGTAGCTTTTGTGTATTATCTTGTTAATTTTAGGGTTTATTATTATTGATTTAAGTGCGAATTTGGTTGTGGCCTTCTGCCTATTGATATTGTGGCCTTCTGCCAGCCAGTTTTTGCTTTCTTGGTAATAAATCAGTTTTGCTCAGCTGCCGAGTGTTATTTTGACCCTCCAACTGCCACCCGTGATCCCATCGCTCGACTTGTTTTGAGCCATCCCCCAGTTGGCACGCTTTCCAGCTTTGGTGGGGGGGGATGGGTCTCAGTAATTACAAAAAGAACAGCAGTTTGTTATTTTTTTTTTTTTTTTTTTCATCTTAATACAAATATCATCTATACATATAGCATTACTGGTAACTTTACGAATATCCCTAAGATTATCAATTTCAAGGACATGTTTAAAAGAGAATCTTTCTAAAAGCAAAGGTGGATTGGGTTGGTTAGAGAGATTCATATGTATAATTTAACAGTGTCTTGGCCGTTTGGATTGGGAGATGAAATGAAAAATTCATTTAGATCATTTAATGGAATATTAATTGAAAGCGTGTTTTTTTTGTATCCCACAACTAAGATTTTTTATATTTCTCCTCGTGGTGGCTGATGAGATTCCTCGATCTGGAAATAAGTTATGAATATATCGTGGCTTAACATTGTGAAGTTCATGCTTGACTTTATTACGTAAAAGTCGATACTGTAACATAAGTTCTGGATCTCTTGATCTTTTAGCTCTATGGTATATACCATCCCTCCGTAATATCTGGTAGACGTGACCACCTGGAACTGTACATAGTGCATCACTAATCCATTATCGTACTGGTCAATCATGTCACGTTGGCTGTTTCTCAAGTAATCCAAGTACTCTGGTGGCTCACCTAGCGGAAATACAGTGCGTTGTGGAGACGAATTGTGTCAAGGTAATATCTGGTAGACGTGACCACCTGGAACTGTATATAGTGTATTACAATGACATTATCGTACTGGTCAATCATGTCACGTTGGCTGTTTCTCAAGTAATCCAAGTACTCTGGTGGCTCACCTAGCGGAAATACAGTGTGTTGTGGAGACGAGTTGTGTCAAGGTAATATCTGGTAGACATGACCACCTGGAACTGTACATAGTGCATCACTAAGCTATTAACGTATTGTTCAATCATGTCACGTTGGCTGTTTATCAAGTAATCCAAGTACTCTGGTGGCTCACCTAGCGGAAATACAGTGCGTTGTGGAGACGAGTTGTGTCAAGGTAATATCCGGTAGACGTGACCACCTGGAACCGTACATAACAATAATGGCTTTACTGTACAAACTTTTTTCATACAAATGATGAACTTAGGACTAATAAGTCCTCTCTTACAGTTAACCCTTATATTTAAGTTACTAAATATAACAAGGCCTAATTTACAGAAGCATAGAAATACAGAACTAAACTAAAGGAAAATACTACTAATTAATTACAAAGAAGCAAATAATACAAATTAAATAAACTGCTAACATTTTTTCAATTTTTACATTCTCTCACTCATACACTCGTTCGACCCTAATCTCAGACCCTATTCCCAGGTATCAACACAGACTCACCCGCTCAAAAAGAAAGGCTTTAAATAATGCTGTGAACAGAGTCCAACTGTGTGCTATTCTGCCTTAATTAAGGTACAGAAAGGCAAATGGTTGCCATTGACTAAAATTTTTTAAATATTTTTTACATTGAATTTGGTGTGAAGGTGAGAAGAACAAATAATAATGGGCTGTGTTTTATCCTCATTAAGTTTACGGCCATGCTTTTTGGTCCATTTGACTAATATTTCAATATCTAGGTTAATACGAGTTTAAGGTACTAATACAGGAGTTTGCAAATCATCAGCATACATGTGATGTATCGTGAAGAATAAGACTGAGCTTATATCTTTAATATATACGGAAAATGTTTAGTAAATTACCACGTCATATTAAAACGTAATTACTAAATCTCACTTTAGCCGAAAGATGCACCATTGGTTATAGAAAGTATTGAAACAACGTTTTGTAATATAATAGTTTAAAAAATCGTTTCCTTTACATTAGTTTGATACAGTTCTTGTTTAGTTATTATAATCATTATTATTACAATGGTACAGGTACATGTTTATTATGACATTATATATTGTAATATTATACAGGGTGTCCCGTAAGTAACCAGCCAAACTTATGGAGGTCATTCCTTGGGTTAAAACAAACAAAAAATGTCATATGTACAAATCGTCTATCTCGCTCCATTATCCGGCTATCTGTCTGCATATGTTTTTTACTAAAAACTTAATATCTCTAAAGTTATTTAAGTTAAAACCATGAAAATTTGTATGAATGTTGAACGTTATAGTGTTCATGTACCATTTAAATTTCATTTGTTTACAGTAACCCTTAAATCTTTAAAGCCAAATATCTTAATAACCTTAAATTTTACTAAAACCTGTAAGTTATAAAAAAGTTTAAGAATTTATTTATAAAAATAATTTTATAAAATGTTTTAAGATTGAACAACTATTAACTGATATATTACAATTTTTATCAAATAAAAATATGCTTGATATTAGTAAAATTGGAAACTTTAGTAAAGTGACATTTATTTACTAAAAACTAAATACAGTGGGAGTAGGTTAGAAGTGACGTTTATTACAACACAAAAACAACAGTAAAGAAAAACAAAAGAAAAAATACTAGTTATCCTACAACATGTGCTCAAAGTGCCCACCATCCATGTTTATGCATCGTTCCAGTCGATTTCTCATAGAACTTCTCATTCGTTCAAATACACCCGGTTTCTGTCTAATCGAATTACGGCCATCCACTATTTTTCCCTTATACATTTCAATGTATAAGGGAAAAATACTTCCAACAGGTGTTTGGTATACTAAAGATTTAAGGTAACCCCATAGAAAGAAGTCCAGGGGGTTTAAATCAGGAGACATGGCAAAAACCACAAAAACTATCTCAAGAACCCCTTAACATCACTGTTTTTGTTTAGTAATGAACTCCAATCAATAACAAATAAAATATGTATTTTCTTGTTAGAAAATACCTATTTTATTTGTTATTGATTAATCAATATTACAGTCAGCTGATAATCATTGACTGTATGTATTTTCAATTTCCAAATCAGCTGTAAACATCTATTTAGCACTAATCTAATTTTTAGTAAATAAATGTCACTTTAGTACATGGCACTTTGAGCAAATGTTGTAGGAACACTAGTATATTTTCTTTTCTTTACTGTTGTTTTTGTGTTGTAATAAACGTCACTTCTAACCTACTCCCACTGTATTTAGTTTTTAGTAAATAAATTTCACTTTACTAAAGTTTCCAATTTTACTAATATCAAGCGTACTTGATATTAGTATATTGTACTATATTGATACTTGTATATTGTATTGTAACAATTGTAATATCTCAGTTAATAGTTGTTCAATCTTAAAACTTTTATACTATTATTTTTATAAATAAATTCTTAAACTTTTTTGTAACTTACATGTTTTTAGTAACATTAAAGGTTATTAAGATATTAGGCTTTAAAAATTTGAAATGGCCGCCATTTTGAAAAGGGTTACTGTAAACAAATGAAATTTAAATGGTACATGAACACTATAAAGTACAACATTCATACAAATTTTCATGGTTTTATCTTGAATAACTTAAAAGATATTAAGCTTTTAGTAAAAAACACATACAGATAGCCGGGTAATGGAGCGAGATAGACGATTTGTACATATGACATTTTTTTTTTTTTTTTTTTTTATCCAAGGAATGGCCTCCAGAAGTTTGGCTGGTTACTTACGGGACACCCTGTATTACTATATTATCTCGGTGTATTTTTTTATTTTAAATTACTTTATTCTGGGGATACTTATGAATGTTATCTAATATTCCTCAAGAAATAAAGTTCTATTCTATTCTGAAATAGCAGTGGACCTAATATTGAGCCTGGGGAACACCAGATGAAACATATTTAAAGGTTGATGCTCTGTGGTCCACACGCACACACTGCTGACGATTAGTAAGTTAAGATCTAATCCAAAATAAACTGCTATCTGAAAAATCCTAATTTCTGGAGTTTAAGTCAAAAGCCTTCGAAAAATCAAACAAAGTTAAGACTGTGCATTTTCTAAGATCCATAGCTCTTCTAATGTCATCTGTGACACAGAGAAGATCTGTATCTGTACTATGGCTGAAACGAAACCCTGATTGATATGTATTAAGAATATTACTATTATTAAGAAATGTCTTAATAATAAGATGTGAGTCTCAGAGAAACCACTGAGGATGCCACATCACAGTATGGGCGAAACGTCTGGTCATCTTGTAAATATTGTAGATAGTACCTTGATGCGGTTGTCACCGGAAAATGTAGATTCTAATTAAGAAATGTGTTTATTTGTAAATGCACAATTTTTTTCAATGCATTTAGAAAGTGGGAAAGATGCTAATATGCATGTAATGTTTGGCTTCTGATGGTACAGGTACTTTGGAGAACGATAGAGTACTTCCATAAGCTAGGAAAAGTATCAAAATGACTTATTGAATATAGCTGTAATGTACCGGGTCTTTTGACCGGTACATTTTTTTTTTCTTTTCGTCGTTGTCTGCCGGGCTGCCTGAGATTCGCTTGTGCCCGGCGATTCGCGTACTTTGGTGGCCGTTGGCCCGGTTTCGGTCGTTCCGTGTTCCAGCTTTAGTCGGTCCGGTTGGCCAGTTTTCTTGTCGTTTCTTTGCAGCTTTCGTCAAGTCATGGTTGCCGGCTGAGAGACTCCTAAACTCCAGGGTCCTCGAGTGGGACGTTCAGCCCTCGGCCTGCCGTCCGGGGAAGGTCGACCTTCTACACTGCCTGCATGGCCTGAGGACCAAGTCGTAGAGCACATGTTGCGACTAAGCTGCCATTCCCTACATCTGGGTGTTTTCTTCAGTCCTCAGGTCAGTGCGTTCCATCTTTTTTCCCGGCGGCTGAGCTGGGGGTAGTGAATTTGTGAAATAAAAAGAAAAATAAAGGTGCCGAACTATTGAATGTGGCCTAGGCCTAAACTTGAACAGTAATTCTATTCAACACAGCCATTGGGGACTTATTTATTTTTTTTTACTAAAGGAAAAAAAACTTTTAAAATACAAAAAGAACTTAATGTTAATATTTATTGTTATTTAATTTTAGTTAGTTTATTTTCTTGTTACATTTGTTTAGATTTTTATATTTGTTAGGTCCCCATTGTTAAATCATGTTAGTATTTATTTATATGTTTAGGCCTAGTTGTGAATTTTTACTCGAACGGTACCGTTTTATATTTTTTTTTTTTTTTTTAGTTGTTTAATTTTTAAGCTCACCAAAAGGGGATTATTGTACTTTTACGTAACGTCTTATTCGGAGCTGCCCAGGGATTCCGGCTTACTCCCTGGCCCGGTGGAATTATGGGCGGTGGGCTAAATTGCCGGGTTTATTTGGGGTTATCGAAATTGTTTCTGAATTTGTCACCTTTTAAATTGTTAATAATTTTGTCTTACGTTTTGGGTGTCTCTGGCTAGGCTGCAGATAGGCCATGTAGTTGTTAATTGGTAATTTTGGTATTTGTTGAGTTTGTTGTTTTGTAGCTTTTGTGTATTATCTTGTTAATTTTAGGGTTTATTATTATTTATTTAAGTGCGAATTTGGTTGTGGCCTTCTGCCTATTGATATTGTGGCCTTCTGCCAGCCAGTTTTTGCTTTCTTGGTAATAAATCAGTTTTGCTCAGCTGCCGAGTGTTATTTTGACCCTCCAACTGCCACCCGTGATCCCATCGCTCGACTTGTTTTGAGCCATCCCCCAGTTGGCACGCTTTCCAGCTTTGGTGGGGGGGGGATGGGTCTCAGTAATTACAGAAAGAACAGCAGTTTGTTTTTTTTTTTTTTTTTTTTTTATCATCTTAATACAAATATCATCCATACATATAGCATTACTGGTAAGTTTACGAATAGCCCTAAGAGTATCAATTTCAAGGACATGTTAAAAAGAGAATCTTTCTAAAAGCAAAGGTGGATTGGGTTGATTAGAGAGATTCATATATATAATTTAACAGTGTCTTGGCCGTTTGGATTGGGAGATGAAATGAAAAATTCATTTAGATCATTTAATGGAATATTAATTGAAAGCGTGGTTTTTTTGTATCCCACAACCAAGATTTTTTATATTTCTCCTCGTGGTGGCTGATGAGATTCCTCGATCTGGAAATAAGTTATGAATATATCGTGGCTTAACATTGTGAAGTTCATGCTTGACTTTATTACGTAAAAGTCGATACTGTAACATAAGTTCTGGATCTCTTGATCTTTTAGCTCTATGGTATATACCATCCCTCCGTAATATCTGGTAGACGTGACCACCTGGAACTGTACATAGTGCATCACTAAGCTATTAACGTATTGTTCAATCATGTCACGTTGGCTGTTTCTCAAGTAATTCAAGTTCTCAGATGGCTCACCTAGCGGAAATACAGTGCGTTGTGGAGACGAGTTGTGTCAAGGTAATATCCGGTAGACGTGACCACCTGGAACTGTACATAGTGCATCACTAAGCTATTAACGTATTGTTCAATCATGTCACGTTGGCTGTTTATCAAGTAATCCAAGTACTCTGGTGGCTCACCTAGCGGAAATACAGTGCGTTGTGGAGACGAGTTGTGTCAAGGTAATATCCGGTAGACGTGACCACCTGGAACTGTACATAGTGCATCACTAAGATATTAACGTATTGTTCAATCATGTCACGTTGGCTGTTTCTCAAGTAATTTAAGTACTCTGGTGGCTCACCTAGCGGAAATACAGTGCGTTGTGGAGACGAGTTGTGTCAAGGTAATATCTGGTAGACGTGACCACCTAGAACGGTATATAGTGTATTACAATGCCATTATCGTATTTGTCAATCATGTCACGTTGGCTGTTTCTCAAGTTATCCAAGTACTCTGGTGGCTCACCTAGCGGAAATACAGTACGTTGTGGAGACGAGTTGTGTCAAGGTAATATCTGGTAGACGTGACCACCTAGAACGGTATATAGTGTATTACAATGCCATCATCGTACTGGTCAATCATGTCACGTTGGCTGTTTCTCAAGTAATCCAAGTACTCTGGTGGCTCACCTAGCGGAAATACAGTGCGTTGTGGAGACGAGTTGTGTATCCAGTAGATTTAACTTGCTGACAGGAACTGTGCACAGTGTATTATAGTGACATAACCTTTGTTAAAATTTACATGGATTTCGTGGTTTCTGTTTGGACATAAAACAGCACCTTTTATATTTTTTCTTTCAACATATCCTTTTGTTTTACAGTTTTAAAAAGACAGTGAACATTATTTGCTAACTAGCCGACACTAATTTTTATTACAATACACATTCTTACGAATAAATTACTTTTATCAACTTAAATTCAGATTATGTCTTGTATTTACAAGTTTTTTCTTTGTATACTCTAAGTAAAAAAATCTGTGTTCCTACAATTTTCATATAATTTATTTATAGTAATACAATTTATGTATGTCTGTCTATTAAGTGCCTTATTAAAGTCATTTAAAGTTACTGAAAAATAGTTTAAATAAGTAAGGGGAGGCGGTAGTCCTATCTTGCCAATGTTAACAAAGGTACCATTTTCTCAGGGCCCAACGGACTAATCAGCCCAACATGAATAGTTATCTAAGCAACCATTGAGTTTTTATTGTGATGTATGATGAAAAATTTAATTATAATATTTTTGTTTAACGCTTGTTGAAATATCAGAATTGAAAATGTTAATATTTTTTAAGTGTCTCAAAATATTAGGAATTGTCTGAAAAAGACTCAGTAAGTGTAAAAAGAGCTATATAAGTTTGTTTAAATAGTTCTTGAGATACGTGTATCTTTGTGAGTAAAATCTATTAAAAGTTAAACTTTCGGGAAATCGCAAACAACTATTATGATGTCCTATTATAGCTATGTTATATAACAATTTCATCTATGTATTATTTTTAATGAGTTTTTATTGTTCAAGTTGGTCTTCATATAATTAGAATAGGCTATAATTATTTTTCTAATTGAAGTATTTAGGCCTTATTACATAAGAAATGTTGTACATCAAGAGAAACGTAATAGTCAATAATGAGTGAAAGGTCATAAAAAAATTAAATTTTATACCTAAACCTGTTTTGGGTATACAAGAGTTTTATAAGAAAATTAATAGAGAAAAATATAAAAATAGAGCTTAAATCTAATTCAAAAACAAAACCTATATCTTATATAGTAAACCAAAAACAAATCATCAATAAAACATTTCACTTCGCAAAGCACAAAAACAGTAAGCAAAACACGAAACAAAACAATAAACAACAGACGTTTGTCAAAACATATGCAATTCAAGTTAGGGCAGGTATGTCAGTACAAGAAAATCTAATAACAGCCTCATAAAATAAAAAGTCATATTTATAAAAAAAAACATGTGTTAGTGAAGCTTTCTTGAAACATGATGTATTCATATTTTAAAACAGTTTTTCTGTACCTTTACAATTTTAATATATTCCAGTGTTGTATATCACTGTATTCAGAAAATGCAGCCTAACACAATAGACAGTTAAAAAATGTGTACAAAAATATTTGTTTGAGGTACTGCCTCCCCTTCGTATTGAGAATCAGTATTTCATACTCATCTTTAGTCAACTTTAAATTTTTTTTTCAATTTGCTCTTCAATCTACACGGACTACATTCAATTGCGACAGATATTGTTAAACAATTCTTAAATGATTATTATTGTGATAAGAACCAATTTAAAAATTATCAGCAATGTTGACATAAGGTGAACTTCAAATTTCTGGTGACTTATTATTTCTGGTGACTTATTATTTCTGGTGACTTATTATTTCTGGTGACTTATTACTTCTGGTGACTTATTATTTCTGGTGACTTATTATTTCTGGTGACTTATTATTTCTGGTGACTTATTATTTCTGGTGACTTATTATTTCTGGTGACATTATTTCTGGTGAAAATTAACGATACATTCAAATTACAGTATCCATGGTATTTGCATAAAATCTCTAGCTATTTTTAGCACCTTAATTGATAAAGTTGAAACAAAATCTAGCTATATGTAGTTTTGAAAGATTCTATCCAAAGGAACGCTTTAATTCAAGTTAAATTTCAATTATTTACCATAAATGGCGATTAATAAATAACACAAACTTAAACACATATATATAAACGCAGTTTGTTGATTGAGGACACACTAAGTTAGCCAGGGCTGTGTTTATAGAATTAAATGGAAACAGGGTTTTGTAAGCGTCCCTAGGAGTGGAGGTTTTTCGTATATTAGCATTAAATTAATTGTTTGGATCTGCAAAACACTTGAGTTAGTGGAATAATTTACTCAACTTAACTAAAAAGTGTTTACTTAGTTAATTAGTAGAAAATATTACTATTAATATAAACATTATTTATTTAGAATTATCAAACTATAATTTCTTTAAAAAGAATACTTACTAAATAATATTTGTGGTATCAAGTATGCAAAAATACAGAATTGTTTGACATTTGTAGCTATTAGATTGCTTAATATTTTTATATATATGAAGAACAACACTTAGCAATCTTTTTTTTTGTGTGTGTGGTTTTAATGTTCAAGATCGATTTCTGTTTTGAAATACCATCATCAGTTGAAAACAGAATAAAAATAGGGTTATAAATATATTTAACTTTAGAATAATTAATTTAACAGCTGACACTATAAAAATTTAAATAAAAATGTAGATGGATAAGTTGTAGATCTTGTTATATTTTATAATTTTGCATCTTCATGATAGAATCAAACATAATATTTAAGTGAAATTTTATTTGATCGTTGAGTAATAATGATGGGTTTTCTTTTTTGTTTTTGTATATGTAAAATTTTTCAATAGCATCTAGTTTTTTACTTTTAGGTGCAAAATGGATAATGTCTAAATTTTCTTCAATTGATGAAATATTATGTTTTTCTTGAATTAAATGTTCAGCAAATGTTGATAAATTTTGATGTTTGTTTTTTGGTATATGTTCCTTGAATCTTCTACTAAAATTTCTTCCTGTTTGGCCAATGTAATATTTAGGACAAGTTGAACATTTAATTTTATAAATTCCAGAATTATTGTATTTGTTTTCATTATTTTTAGTAGAGTAGTTATGTTGTAGTATATGTTTGATACTGTTCTTTGTTCTATACGTAATTTTAATTTGTTAATAAATCATCAAATTAACAAAAATTACTCTTGAACAAAATTACTTTCAATATAACGATAAAATTTATTCCCAAGATAAAGGATTGGCCATAGGATCACCACTTTCAAGCATCATAGCAGACATTTTCCTAAATTATATTGAAAATAAATACATTCTCAACCCTGAAGTAAACCCTTACGCCAAGAAAATTATATATTATCATAGATATGCTGATGACATTCTATGTCTATTCAACGGAAACCAAAGACAAATAGATCTATTAGAAATCTTTCTGAACAAAATTCACCCCAACTTAAAGTTTACAACAGAAATAGAAAAATCTAACAGCATAAACTTTCTTGACCTTACCATAACTAAAAAAGATAACAAACACCAATTCAAAATTTATCGTAAGCCAACATCAACAAATCAAATAATTCACAATACATCCAATCATCCAACTTCACACAAATTAGCAGCCTTCCACAGTATGATTCATAGACTACTGAATACACCTCTTACAGTAGAAGATTACCAAGAAGAAATCAACAGTATCAAACAAATTGCTGTCGATAATGGATATCAACCAAATTTAATAAGTAAATTAATTAATAAACACAACAAGAAAACTCTTAATTCTAAAACTAAAAAAAAATAACTACATTCAAATGACCTATCATGGAGATATTAACAAATCTTTACATAACATATTCTCCAAACAAGGATTTAAAATTACATATAGAACAAAGAACAGTATCAAACATATACTACAACATAACTACTCTACTAAAAATAATGAAAACAAATAAAATAATTCTGGAATTTATAAAATTAAATGTTCAACTTGTCCTAAATATTACATTGACCAAACAGGAAGAAATTTTAGTAGAAGATTCAAAGAACATATACCAAAAAACAAACATCAAAATTTATCAACATTTGCTGAACATTTAATTCAAGAAAACCATAATATTTCATCAATTGAAGAAAATTTAGAAATTATCCATTTTGCACCTAAAAGTAGAAAACTAGATGCTATTGAAAAATTTTACATATATAAAAACACAAAAGAAAACCCATCATTATTACTCAACGATCAAATAAAATTTCACTCAAATATTATGTTTGATTCTATCATGAAGATGCAAAATTATAAAATTTAACAAGATCTACAACTTATCCATCTACATTTTTATTTAAATTTTTATAGTATCAGCTGTTAAATTAATTATTCTAAAGTTAAATATATTTATAACCCTATTTTTATTCTGTTTTCAACTGATGATGGTCTTTCGAGACAAAAATCGATCTTGAACATTAAAACCACAAAAAAAAAAGATTGCTAAGTGTTGTTCTTCATATATATAAAAACAGAATTGTTATTATTAAATTAGGAAAGTGGAAAACTTATAGATTGATAGAGAGGGTAGTAATTTTTATTTTGAAATATTGCTTAATTAATTTTAGAGTTAGTTTGTTTAAGCTAAGTAAAATTAACGAAAAACTAATTTGTTTTTCTATAACAAATTATTAAAAATTATTGGTGTTTTTTTAAGAAGAAGTACAATCTATTCAACTTTTGAATAGATTCTAATAAAATTACTCAAGAAATACTTCATGATAAATCATGAAAATAAATTAATTGTAATGTATTTGTAATCATGACCCATAGACAGCTTATTTACGAAAATAGATTACAAACTAAAATAAAAGTTATAAATAAAGATAACTAAGACTATTTTATGCTTAGCAAGATTCAGGATTTAATTCTTAACAATAAGGGGATGAATTGTAAAGACCGCTTAAGACCGCTTACCAACCTACGTTCAGTAGACGGAAGGAATAAAACTTTTAGTGAAACAGTTTTCTGGACCCACTAAGTTTAAATCACGATTCACACCATGCAGGTAGATAAAAAAAATATTTTGAGAAACATAAAGTAGCTTATTCATGTATTAGTAAACGCAATCTTAAATGTATTTGTAATCATTCGTGCATTTAGACCAAAATAAAGAATCTCATTAATAACAAGCATATGTCCTCCACCAAACATCTATTGTTTATTAAAATAAAATCCCCTTATTTAACAAAAAATCTTATTATTATAATCACATACATAAACTACTGAATCATCAAACACATATTTTGATATCTAAAACTATAATTTAACCGTGTACATAACAAAAAGAATTGCCTTTGATCAAATAAAGAATTAATGGAATCAGATACTCCATGAAATAACACGGACCTATCGACAGAAATAACACGGACCTATCGACAGAAATAACACGGACCTATCGACAGAAATAACACGGACCTATCGACAGAAATAACACGGACCTATCGACAGAAATAACACGGACCTATCGACAGAAATAACACGGACCTATCGACAGAAATAACACGGACCTATCGACAGAAATAACACGGACCTATCGACAGAAATAACACGGACCTATCGACAGAAATAACACGGACCTATCGACAGAAATAACACGGACCTATCGACAGAAATAACACGGACCTATCGACAGAAATAACACGGACCTATCGACAGAAAGTTAAGTAATATACAGCTTCATTTTCCAGACCTACAATTTTCTTCCATTCCAGTGAAATGTGATTTGATTGATTTATAAATCAAATATGGGAGGGGGGAATTGGAATTGGAAAAAAACTAGAATATAGGGGTACAGACCTATATACGTATATGTAAAAGAGGTATATATGTAGGCCTATGTGGTCAAACTGTGTGTTGAATACAAATATTTAAAGCATTGAATATATTGCCACTAAGAAACTTATATATTTACAAAGTGTTAAAGGTATTTTTTATTAGGAGTAGGAATAGTTATGCAAAGAGTGTTTATAAACTAAGATTGCGCAATGCTGACGATGCGGTGGTACCCCGTCCAACGAGAACTTATTTCACTAAGACATATCAATTTTTAGCTCCTCTAATATACAAAAAAATACCTCAACAAATAAAAGACATCAACAATGCTAAATTGTTTGCTAGGCATATAAGAAGCTGGCTATTAACAATTGAGGACGTTAATGAAATGCTAATACATGTTCAAATTTAGTATATAAAAATGCTATTATAAAAATATGAACAATAACCTATCTTTACATAAGTAGATGTTTTAAAATGTACGCAAGTGAAAATGATAGTATAGAATAGGTTGTATGAATTCAGAAATTTCTGACTATTTCTTTATTTATCTTTGTAAAATTTTAATGCAGTGTTGTTAGCGTCTATTATTTTCTATTTATTGAAAGACCTATTTGTTAGACATTTTTGTATGGATATCTTCTTACAAATGAATGTGCATGTATAAATGGGTGAATGTAAATGTGTAAGTATGAATGTAGATGTATGTGAGTTTATGTAAATAATACTTTAACGTTACTTTAGACTGTCAAAGCTTATAGTAGTATACTTTCAGATACAAATATTAAACATGTATAAGTAAAATTTGAAACCTAATTTTTAATGTATCGGCACACAAGGGCTTTATGTTCAACTGTTGAAACTGAAATGTGATTATTTTATTTGTTTTGTAAACTACTAAACATTTTGTTTTTATTGTAACTTGAGTTTAAGGGATGGATGATCTTTATTTTTGAATTTGTATCTTTAATATTTTTACTTTACTGTTATAGTAATTAATGATACTATTTGTATTTGACTTACTGCAATTAATAGTTTATAATAGATTAAGTATATGGTTTGCTTTTCTCCAATCAGGCTCTGCCTTGGAGGGTTTTTTCCATTAGCCTAATTTAATTGATTATGTAAAGTTGTAAAGGTGTACTTTTTCTTTATTTATTATCGTCCCTTTTGTATATTTTAACTTGTATATTAGATTGTAAGAATAAGTTAATGTAATAAGGTCAGCCTGAGCGAAATTAATATATATTTTATAATTTTGGTAATATTGTAATTTACTTATAAGGGTATGTTCCTTTTGTAAAGTTTTTTGGCTTTTGGAGAATAAAGTATTATTACTATTATTATTAATAGGTCTGTATGGACATTATATCTACACTGGGTTAAAACAACTACAGTCAGTTCACTTGATTTTAACTTATTACATATACACATCATTGGACGTTTGCATCCCATACCCGACATATGCATCTGGATATATCGAGGTCATGGGGAGATTGACTTTTGTTTGTTTTAGTTCTTTATGGGACTTGGCTACTTTAGAAATTAACTGCACAGGACGGGAAAAGTCAGGTCTACTGGTATGCTTACTGCCTGGAGGATTATGCATGGTTCCTTGTGTGTGGGCGTTTCACCGAGGAAATAAATCGGCTTACCTCCACTATTGGTGCTGTTTCACCAATACTAGTTTTGATACAATGCTACGAAGCTAGGACGCGTGAAACTTAGTTTTTGTTTTTGTTAGTATGATTCTGCCTAGATCTCCGCAGCTCGTAAAAGGTTTAATCGGTATTTTCTGCCTCTTTCTGCAAGACGAGTCCCATACTTTGTGCGTGATTGCACTCCTCCTACGTAAAACAAAACAAATAAATATAAAACAAATATTCTTATTTTATTTGGAACTCCTTTCTTTGAGAAATAATACTATTCGGTAATGTGTGATCTTTAGTTAATAAAAAATATTCAGAACCATCAAGACTTAGCTTCTCCATATATATTTGGTAATATACCAAACTATATTTGATAATTCATACAGTTTCCAGTTTTAGTCCTGATTTCAAGAAACATTAATCTGTGTTCTTTTTGCCTATCAGACAATGTTCACAAAAAGCTTAGTTTTTTTCTATAAAAGCAATTTCTAAAACGAGTAATAATTTCGTATCACAGTGAAAATTGTGATGTTCAAACCGGTTATGTCATTTTTCAATAGGTTCAATGTTGTTTATAGCTACATTAACATACTTATGAACAGTCTTAAAAATCATAAAAAAACATTCTTTTATCATTTTGCTATTGCACACACTTCCCCATCGCCCAGAAGACGTTTCATCATCACCATGTACCTGAAACCTTTATTCAATGCAGAATTCAACGAAAATAAGTTAACCTATAAATCAGGCACATACAATATATTTATCAAACCTATTATTGACCAATTTGAATCGATGTATGCATAAAGATATATATTTCAGATTCCAAAACGTGTAATCTCTGATCAATGTCCGATACTACGAATCCTTAAGTTTATTCAAAGGTAATAAAGAACATGTATTACTATTCGTGTTCAATCCATTATCTAAATACCAACAATTTGTATCTGAATTAGAATCTTTAATTATGCCGTGGAATCTTTTATCACACCAACAAAATCTTTACCAAATTTACCACTTACTTACAGTATCTTCTTACCATTACTAACAAGACCTCCTGCCCACTCCAGACACGTAATGACAGGCCCACCCTTTAATGTAGAAAGACAGTAGTAGTTGTCATCATGATGTACTAACAAGACCTCCTGCCCACTCCAAACATGTAATGACAGGCTCACCCTCTAATGTAGAAAGACAGTAGTAGTTGTCATCATGACGTACTAACAAGACCTCCTGCCCACTCCAAACATGTAATGACAGGCTCACCCTCTAATGTAGAAAGACAGTAGTAGTTGTCATCATGACGTACTAACTAGACCTCCTGCCCACTCCAAACATGTAATGACAGGCCCACCCTCTAATGTAGAAAGACAGTAGTAGTTGTCATCATGACGTACTAACTAAACCTCCTGCCCACTCCATGTAGTAGTAGTTGTCATCATGACGTACTAACAAGACCTCCTGCCCACTCCAGACATGTAATGACAGGCTCACCCTCTAATGTAGAAAGACAGTAGTAGTTGTCATCATGACGTACTCACAAGACCTCCTGCCCACTCCAGACATGTAATGACAGGCTCACCCTCTAATGTAGAAAGACAGTAGTAGTTGTCATCATGACGTACTAACAAGACCTCCTGCCCACTCCAGACATGTAATGACAGGCTCACCCTCTAATGTAGAAAGACAGTAGTAGTTGTCATCATGACGTACTAACAAGACCTCCTGCCCACTCCAGACATGTAATGACAGGCTCACCCTCTAATGTAGAAAGACAGTAGTAGTTGTCATCATGACGTACTAACAAGACCTCCTGCCCACTCCAGACATGTAATGACAGGCTCACCCTTTAATGTAGAAAGACAGTAGTAGTTGTCATCATGACGTACTAACAAGACCTCCTGCCCACTCCAGACATGTAATGACAGGCTCACCCTCTAATGTAGAAAGACAGTAGTAGTTGTCATCATGACGTACTAACAAGACCTCCTGCCCACTCCAGACATGTAATGACAGGCTCACCCTCTAATGTAGAAAGACAGTAGTAGTTGTCATCATGACGTACTAACAAGACCTCCTGCCCACTCCAGACATGTAATGACAGGCTCACCCTCTAATGTAGAAAGACAGTAGTAGTTGTCATCATGACGTACTAACAAGACCTCCTGCCCACTCCAGACATGTAATGACAGGCTCACCCTCTAATGTAGAAAGACAGTAGTAGTTGTCATCATGACGTACTAACAAGACCTCCTGCCCACTCCAAACATGTAATGACAGGCCCATCCTCTAATGTAGAAAGACAGTAGTAGTTGTCATCATGACGTACTAACAAGACCTCCTGCCCACTCCAGACATGTAATGACAGGCTCACCCTCTAATGTAGAAAGACAGTAGTAGTTGTCATCATGAGGTACTAACAAGACCCCCTGCCCACTCCAGACATGTAATGACAGGCTCACCCTCTAATGTAGAAAGACTGTAGTAGTTGTCATCATGACGTACTAACAAGACCTCCTGCCCACTCCAAACATATAATGACAGGCTCACCCTCTAATGTAGAAAAACAGTAGTAGTTGTCATCATGACGTACTAACTAGACCTCCTGCCCACTCCATGTGGAAAGACAGTAGTAGTTGTCATCATGACGTACTAACAAGACCTCCTGCCCACTCCAAACATGTAATGACAGGCTCACCCTCTAATGTAGAAAGACAGTAGTAGTTGTCATCATGACGTACTAACAAGACCTCCTGCCCACTCCAAACATGTAATGACAGGCTCACCCTCTAATGTAGAAAGACAGTAGTAGTTAGTTGTCATCATGACGTACTAACAAGACCTCCTGCCCACTCCAGACATGTAATGACAGGCTCACCCTTTAATGTAGAAAGACAGTAGTAGTTGTCATCATGACGTACTAACAAGACCTCCTGCCCACTCCAGA
The DNA here is from genome assembly GCA_035578905.1 of Stictocephala bisonia. Classification (NCBI taxonomy): domain Eukaryota; kingdom Metazoa; phylum Arthropoda; class Insecta; order Hemiptera; family Membracidae; genus Stictocephala; species Stictocephala bisonia. The sequence goes on from JAQJVL010000875.1 coordinate 36,734, forward strand.
CATGTAATGACAGGCTCACCCTTTAATGTAGAAAGACAGTAGTAGTTGTCATCATGACGTACTAACAAGACCTCCTGCCCACTCCAAACATGTAATGACAGGCCCACCCTTTAATGTAGAAAGACAGTAGTAGTTGTCATCATGACGTACTAACAAGACCTCCTGCCCACTCCAAACATGTAATGACAGGCCCACCCTTTAATGTAGAAAGACAGTAGTAGTTGTCATCATGACGTACTAACAAGACCTCCTGCCCACTCCAGACATGTAATGACAGGCTCACCCTCTAATGTAGAAAGACAGTAGTAGTTGTCATCATGACGTACTAACAAGACCTCCTGCCCACTCCAGACATGTAATGACAGGCTCACCCTCTAATGTAGAAAGACAGTAGTAGTTGTCATCATGACGTACTAACAAGACCTCCTGCCCACTCCAGACATGTAATGACAGGCTCACCCTCTAATGTAGAAAGACAGTAGTAGTTGTCATCATGACGTACTAACAAGACCTCCTGCCCACTCCAGACATGTAATGACAGGCTCACCCTCTAATGTAGAAAGACAGTAGTAGTTGTCATCATGACGTACTAACAAGACCTCCTGCCCACTCCAGACATGTAATGACAGGCTCACCCTCTAATGTAGAAAGACAGTAGTAGTTGTCATCATGACGTACTAACAAGACCTCCTGCCCACTCCAGACATGTAATGACAGGCTCACCCTCTAATGTAGAAAGACAGTAGTAGTTGTCATCATGACGTACTAACAAGACCTCCTGCCCACTCCAGACATGTAATGACAGGCTCACCCTTTAATGTAGAAAGACAGTAGTAGTTGTCATCATGACGTACTAACAAGACCTCCTGCCCACTCCAGACATGTAATGACAGGCTCACCCTTTAATGTAGAAAGACAGTAGTAGTTGTCATCATGACGTACTAACAAGACCTCCTGCCCACTCCAGACATGTAATGACAGGCTCACCCTCTAATGTAGAAAGACAGTAGTAGTTGTCATCATGACGTACTAACAAGACCTCCTGCCCACTCCAGACATGTAATGACAGACTCACCCTCTAATGTAGAAAGACAGTAGTAGTTGTCATCATGACGTACTAACTAGACCTCCTGCCCACTCCAGACATGTAATGACAGGCTCACCCTCTAATGTAGAAAGACAGTAGTAGTTGTCATCATGACGTACTAACTAGACCTCCTGCCCACTCCAGACATGTAATGACAGGCTCACCCTCTAATGTAGAAAGACAGTAGTAGTTGTCATCATGACGTACTAACTAGACCTCCTGCCCACTCCAGACATGTAATGACAGGCTCACCCTCTAATGTATAAAGACAGTAGTAGTTGTCATCATGACGTACTAACAAGACCTCCTGCCCACTCCAAACATGTAATGACAGGCTCGCCCTCTAATGTAGAAAGACAGTAGTAGTTGTCATCATGACGTACTAACTAGACCTCCTGCCCACTCCAGACATGTAATGACAGGCTCACCCTCATATTTAGAATCTTACCTGTCTATCTTATGAGTATTGTCTGACTACCTTAGGAGTATACCTTATGGATATTGCCTGTCTATCTTAGGAGTCTTACCTGTCTACCTCATGGATATTGCCTGTCTACCTTATGAATTGTACCTGTCTACCTTAGGGATCTTACCTGTCTACTTTAGGAATATTCTTTTAATATTTGGTTCTGATCACTAGTATATGTACGAGTATGCATGCTGAAAAGTTAGGCACTTACTATACGTGGAGAAGGTATGTGGGTATTGTATTGCCCTCTGTATATGACAGGTGAAATACAACTAAAACTTCCTTTTTTACTAAAACTTTTTGTTTACGAGCACAACTTTATAGCTGTGTGACATTGTTAAACAATGTTTGACAGATTTGATCTTATGTTAAATGAAACTAGCAATATTAACTAAACAATTTATACCATGATCAGCCGTTACAAATCTAGATATCGCTCCACTGTCACATTGATAAATGATCATAAAAATGAAGCTTTTACTAGAAAAAGGTCATGAACTGTAAACTTTACATCAGATGAGAGATAGTTGTAATATTTTTGAACTTCACTTTCTAACTTGATTCTTGTCATATCCGTCAGAGAGATTGAATTATTTGTTCCAAGCACCAAAGATCTTCAAAAGCCAAATCCAATACAGATCACCCGGACTTAATACAAACAGTCATGCTTTCATCTTAGGTATATTGTGTTTACCATCAGCAAAGCTTCCCTTTGAACCCAAATCATTCTCGTGTTTGTTCCCTTGCAGTTAAGGGGGTACCTAATACAACTGATTCTGTATACTCGTATATCCCAGAGCGGCTAAATTACTAATATCTTGTATAATTCCTGCCTTCTCCAGCTCAGTATAACCTAGAATTCAGAACTTTAAAACTAAAGATTTATTCAAATCTAGATCACAATTAATTAATTGTATTACAGGATGTTATAGATGTTAATTTAATAAAATAAAAGTATTTTAAACTATCAATAACACAAAAGCAAAAACGTTTCAAGATTAATTCCAATTTCAACCATACAGAGCAGTATTTTCCTAATCCGTAAAACTTTTAGTTTAAAAACTCATGTTCCAGACATGAAAATACACATAGTAAATAATATAATTTGTCTTGTCTATATTTAGGCTGTGTTAAAAGTGTAAAGTTTATCAAAAATTTGACTTCCTTATATTTGACTTAAGGACAAGATTATGGAATTAGATTATAACAAATGTCTAAAACTTTAAGATGCCTGTTAGTGCAGATCCCAGTGAAGTCTTGATAATGTATTAAATAACCAATTAACACAATACTCGTCTTTGCTTAATTGAAATGCAAACTATTTCTTTTGCAATTCATTTATGAAGAAAGTGAAATTTATTGATACTCTACCAGATGAATATCAAAGACCTCTGTATATACACACACTTATATAAGATGGGTATATAAGATGGGTATATATAAGATGGTGCTAAGTAATATACTATTAACAATCCTTTATTTTTATGGTACTAGCTACCTGCGTCAGAGCACAAAAACACAGATTTCAACGACCCGATGAAAATTAATATTCCCTCTTTAATGGAAAACTAAAAGAGGGCTTTATTTATGAAATATTAACCAGATATTTATTTTGTCATGGCGTCTATTTAAAATGTGAGTATCGTCACCTTTTTTGTGGAGTATTTATAAATGACTTAAATATGGCTTGTTTTATATTAAAAGGTCTTCGTGAATTTAAGAATATACCTTCTTTTCAAATGTTTTTCTTTGTTAAAAGCATCTCATAAACATTCAACTGCCTTAATGATAATTTATGTGAAACAATACTTCATGTAAAATTAACTAATAAAATAAAATAATTTGATCAATACTAGATTTTTAGTTGTGGTTGAAACGCAATTATTTTGAAATATATTTTGAAATTGGTGATAAGACTGTAAAGCCACCCTAAACCACCAATTTTTAAATATAATTGTAAATATATATATATATATATATATATATATATATATATATATATATATATATATCTAACATTTATAACATAGACTTTACTGACAAGTTGCATCAAATTTGGTGAGGAACTGCCCACCCATACACGTACAGTGGTGTTTACCCACTCGCCCACCCATACACGTACAGTGGTGTTTACCCACTCGCCTACCCATACACGTACAGTGGTTTTGACTCACCCGCCCACCCATACACGTACAGTGGTGTTGACCCACCCGCCCGCCCATACACGTACATTGGTATTTACCCACTCGCCCACCCATACAGGTACAGTGGTGTTTACCCACTCGCCCACCCATACACGTACAGTGGTTTTGACTCACCCGCCCACCCATACACGTACAGTGGTGTTGACCCACCCGCCCGCCCATACACGTACAGTGGTGTTTACCCACTCGCCTACCCATACACGTACAGTGGTTTTGACTCACCCGCCCACCCATACACGTACAGTGGTGTTGACCCACCCGCCCGCCCATACACGTACAGTGGTGTTTACCCACTCGCCCACCCATACAAGTACAGTGGTTTTGACCACACGCCCACCCATACACGTACAGTGGTATTGACCCACCCGCCCTCCCATACAAATACAGTGGTATTGACCCAACTGACCGCCCATACTGTACCGGGTCTTTTGACCGGTACATTTTTTTTTTCGTCGTTGTCTGCCGGGCTGCCTGAGATTCGCTTGTGCCCGGCGATTCGCGTACTTTGTTGGCCGTTGGCCCGGTTTCGGTCGTTCCGTGTTCCAGCCTTCGTCGGTCCGGTTGGCCAGTTTTCTAGTCGTTTCTCTGCAGCTGCTCGGCAAGTTCACGATGTCAGACTAGAGACTCCTAAACTCCAGGGTCCTTGAGTGGGACGTTCAGCCCTCGGCCTGCCGTCCGGGGATTGTCGACCTTCTGCACTGCTAGCCTGGCCTGAGGACCATGTTGGAGCCTGGAGTCGCCCGCTACCCGCTCTACATCTTTGGGGTAGAAGTCTTCTGTCCTCAGGTCAGTGCGTTCCTTTTTGGTTTCCCGGCGGCTGAGCTGGGGGGGGTTTAATTTAAAAAGTAAAAAAAAAAAAAAAAAAAAGTGCAAAATGAAAGAAGAAAAAAAAATGTTTGTGGAACTTTATGTGGCCTAGGCCTAAACTTCTAAACTTGGACAGTGATTTTATACAACACAGCCATTGGGGACTTATATATTTTTTTATTAAAGGGAAAAGAAAACGTGAAATACAAAAAAGAACTTTTTGGATGTTAATATTTATTTATATTTCTTGTTACTAATTAATTAGTTTTATCTGTTGTTAGATATGTTAGAGTTTATATTTGTTAGGTCCCCATTGTTAAATCCTGTTATTATTTATTTATATGTTTAGGCCTAGTTATTTGTTATTTATTTTTTCTTTAAGTGTATTAGGGGTGTTTTGAAGTGAATTTTTACTCGAACGGTACCGTGTTATATTTTCTTTTAAATTATTTAATTTTTAAAATTCTTCACCAAAAGGGGATTATTGTGCTTTGCTTAACTTCTAATTCGGAGCTGCCCAGGGATTCCGGCTTACTCCCTGGCCTCGGTGGAATCATGGGATGTGGGCTAAATTGCCGGGGTTGTTTTGGGGTTATCTAAATTGTTTCTAGATGTTCACTTTTAATTTATTAAAATTTTCTTACGTTTTGGGTGTCTCTGGCTGGGCTACAGATAGGCCATACAGTTTGTTAATTGTTAAATTTGGTATTTGTAGAGTTTGTTGTTCTTGTAGCTTTTGTGTGTGGTTTGTTATTTATTTAATTGCAAATTTATATTGTGGCCTTCTGCCGTTTTTGATTAATTAATACTTGCTTTCTTGGTAATAAAGTCATTTTGCTCAGCTGCCGAGTTTTATTTTGACCCTCCAACTGCCACCCGTGATCCCATCGCTCGACTTGTTTTGAGCCATCCCCCGGTTGGCACGCTTACCAGCTTTGGTGGGGGGATGGGTCTCAATACACGAACAGTGGTATAGACCCACCCGCCCACCCATACACGTACAGTGGTATTGACCCACTCGGCCGCCCATACACGTACAGTGGTATAGACCCACCCACCTACCCATATACGTAGAGTGGCATTAAATATTGTATTGATTTAACAGATTATTCAACAAACCCCTCAGTACCTGAAATCAGAAAAAATAAAAAAACCTATTGTGCTGTCTACTGACATTATTACCTTAATTAAAAATCAGTCGAACTTTAAAAAATTGCATGGAATAGGTCTTCCTCTTTGAATTAATTAAAACAAGAAATGTTGACAGTTGGGGTGATTTTTAATAATAATTATGTTATATGTTACCAAAAAGGAAATTAATTTAGAAAAGTCACTTATCATCGTGGCAGTTTAAAAGTTTTCCGAACGTAATGAGAAACGCACAGTCACAAACACTCACTCACAGCGCAGAACCCAAAGAAAATACTCTTTCAGGCAGAAACTTAGGTCGCGCACGTGGAGAGCGATTTCAAACGTATCACGAACACCAATAAGAAGAAACGGCGATATACTCTGATCGACTCTCTTATATAACCTCGGTTCGAATAGAGGAAATGGGGATAATCCGAACGAAAACTGATCAATGATAGAAAATATTCTATGCTAGGATTTCGGTATAAACATATACCATTCCGACCAGGAAAATTGTCTTGACATGGCTGGGAAACTCATCATATCGTAACCTCGTCAGCCTGTTGAATCTCTATTAAATTATCTTGACATGTCTGAGAAACTCAACATATCTTAACCTCGTCAACCTGTTCAATCTCTATTAAATTGTCTTGACATGTCTGAGAAACTCAACATATCTTAACCTCATCAGCCTGTTCAATCTCTATTAAATTGTCATGACATGTCTGAGAAACTCAACATATCTTAACTCGTCAGCCTGTTCAATCTATATTAAATTGTCTTGACATATCTGAGAAACTCAACATATCTTAACCTCGTCAGCCTGTTCAATCTCTATTAAATTGTCTTGACATATCTGAGAAACTCAACATATCTTAACCTCGTCAGCCTGTTCAATCTATATTAAATTGTCTTGACATGTCTGAGAAACTCAACATATCTTAACCTCGTCAGCCTGTTCAATCTCTATTAAATTGTCTTGACATATCTGAGAAACTCAACATATCTTAACCTCGTCAGCTGTTCAATCTATAATATTGAATCAACATATCTTAACCTCGTCAGCCTGTTCAATCTATATTAAATTGTCTTGACTTGTCTAAGAAACTCAACATATCTTAACCTCGTCAGCCTGTTCAATCTATATTAAATTGTCTTGACTTGTCTAAGAAACTCAACATATCTTAACCTCGTCAGCCTGTTCAATCTATATTAAATTGTCTTGACTTGTCTAAGAAACTCAACATATCTTAACCTCGTCAGCCTGTTCAATCTATATTAAATTGTCTTGACTTGTCTAAGAAACTCAACATATCTTAACCTCGTCAGCCTGTTCAATCTATATTAAATTGTCTTTCCTTTAAACAAATCACTTCGTTATTCGTTGAGGGTTCTTTTTGCAATTTTTCTGAAAACCTTTGAAATGTATAATCAAAATGTTATGTAAATATTTCAAATGTCTCTGTATCGCAGTGTCCAATATACTCAGAGTTTACATTAGCATATACAGTTCTTTTTTATGTATAATTTATGTATTTATTTTTATTTTAGTCTTTCAATATAACCAATAATTGGTAACAGTTTTAATTTCTTCAATATTCACAAACAATAAGATACGATATATTTTGATACAGCCTTAATGTTATACTTGTTTTATTGTTCCACAAAAACAAATAAAACTACGACAACTGTTTAGGTGGAGTTATATTGTTGCTAGCGGAAAATTACATTGCCCATCCTGATCCTAATGTCCGAAAGTCTAAACTTCTTTGGAAATAAATGTTTATTTTGGAGAATCTGAACTTTGAATTGATCTTATTCAATTGACTGCACTTTCAATGTGTCCTTAATGTGGTATATAAATAGTGCAAAGTACTAAATTTAATCGGCTCCAATGTAAGATTAATTTTATACCCTTTGTTGTTTTTATTATTTCTATAAGAAATAGTCTAATAACAGTAGGCTATTAAAATGTATAAATCCAATTTTAATTTATCTTATTTAAAAATGTGTAGCCAATAATATATTTATTGTTTGGTTATTTAAATTTTTCTTTGTATTAATTGTTATTTATTGTATTAATTTATTTTAATCTATATAATCATAATTTATAAAATACCTTTTTTATTTTAACGTCATTAACCCGTATAAATTAATAAAACAAAAATTGTAATACTTTAGCAACAATCAGAATTTTGTATTTATTACAAACTGACTACACCGACAAAAAACTTACATACTAAAAGCCTTAATTTGTTTTATTTGATTAATATTACCATATTTAATATAAGTAAATTACCTGCATTACAAACTATAAGAAAAAAATTAATCTAAAAATTCAAAAAGATATGGTAATGTATGATTATGCATTAAATAACACAGCACTAAATAATTTATTAATGTTCTTATAAAAACTCTTCATGAAAAACTGTTAGTACGAGTGGGACGGTGGATGAAGGGTAGGTTATGGGTAGGATGGTTGCTAACTACATCCCTGTCTGGCTGGATGAAGGGTAGGTTATGGGTAGGATGGTTGCTAACATAATTCCAGTCAAGTTGGATGAAGGGTAGGTTATGGGTAGGATGGTTGCTAACATAATTCCAGTTAAGTTGGATGAAGGGTAGGTTATGGGTAGGATGGTTGCTAACTACATCCCTGTCTGGCTGGATGAAGGGTAGGTTATGGGTAGGATGGTTGCTAACATAATTCCAGTCAAGTTGGATGAAGGGTAGGTTATGGGTAGGATGGTTGCTAACATAATTCCAGTCAAGTTGGATGAAGGGTAGGTTATGGGTAGGATGGTTGCTAACATAATTCCAGTCAAGTTGGATGAAGGGTAGGTTATGGGTAGGATGGTTGCTAACATAATTCCAGTCAAGTTGGATGAAGGGTAGGTTATGGGTAGGATGGTTGCTAACATAATTCCAGTCAAGTTGGATGAAGGGTAGGTTATGGGTAGGATGGTTGCTAACATAATTCCAGTCAAGTTGGATGAAGGGTAGGTTATGGGTAGGATGGTTGCTAACATAATTCCAGTCAAGTTGGATGAAGGGTAGGTTATGGATAGGATGGTTGCTAACATAATTCCAGTCAAGTTGGATGAAGGGTAGGTTATGGGTAGGATGGTTGCTAACATAATTCCAGTCAAGTTGGATGAAGGGTAGGTTATGGGTAGGATGGTTGCTAACATAATTCCAGTCAAGTTGGATGAAGGGTAGGTTATGGGTAGGATGGTTGCTAACATAATTCCAGTCAAGTTGGATGAAGGGTAGGTTATGGGTAGGATGGTTGCTAACATAATTCCAGTCAAGTTGGATGAAGGGTAGGTTATGGGTAGGATGGTTGCTAACATAATTCCAGTCAAGTTGGATGAAGGGTAGGTTATGGGTAGGATGGTTGCTAACTACATCCCTGTCTGGCTGGATGAAGGGTAGGTTATGGGTAGGATGGTTGCTAACATAATTCCAGTCAAGTTGGATGGAGGGTAGGTTATGGATAGGATGGTTGCTAACATAATTCCAGTCAAGTTGGATGAAGGGTAGGTTATGGATAGGATGGTTGCTAACATAATTCCAGTTAAGTTGGATGGAGGGTAGGTTATGGATAGGATGGTTGCTAACATAATTCCAGTCAAGTTGGATGGAGGGTAGGTTATGGATAGGATGGTTGCTAACATAATTCCAGTCAAGTTGGATGAAGGGTAGGTTATGGGTAGGATGGTTGCTAACATAATTCCAGTTAAGTTGGATGGAGGGTAGGTTATGGGTAGGATGGTTGCTAACATAATTCCAGTCAAGTTGGATGAAGGGTAGGTTATGGATAGGATGGTTGCTAACATAATTCCAGTCAAGTTGGATGAAGGGTAGGTTATGGGTAGGATGGTTGCTAACTACATCCCTGTCTGGCTGGATGAAGGGTAGGTTATGGGTAGGATGGTTGCTAACATAATTCCAGTTAAGTTGGATGGAGAGTAGGTTATGGGTAGGATGGTTGCTAACATAATTCCAGTCAAGTTGGATGAAGGGTAGGTTATGGATAGGATGGTTGCTAACATAATTCCAGTCAAGTTGGATGAAGGGTAGGTTATGGGTAGGATGGTTGCTAACATAATTCCAGTTAAGTTGGATGGAGGGTAGGTTATGGGTAGGATGGTTGCTAACATAATTCCAGTCAAGTTGGATGAAGGGTAGGTTATGGATAGGATGGTTGCTAACATAATTCCAGTCAAGTTGGATGAAGGGTAGGTTATGGATAGGATGGTTGCTAACATAATTCCAGTCAAGTTGGATGGAGGGTAGGTTATGGGTAGGATGGTTGCTAACATAATTCCAGTCAAGTTGGATGAAGGGTAGGTTATGGGTAGGATGGTTGCTAACATAATTCCAGTCAAGTTGGATGAAGGGTAGGTTATGGATAGGATGGTTGCTAACATAATTCCAGTCAAGTTGGATGAAGGGTAGGTTATGGGTAGGATGGTTGCTAACTACATCCCTGTCTGGTTGGATGAAGGGTAGGTTATGGGTAGGATGGTTGCTAACATAATTCCAGTCAAGTTGGATGAAGGGTAGGTTATGGGTAGGATGGTTGCTAACATAATTCCAGTCAAGTTGGATGAAGGGTAGGTTATGGATAGGATGGTTGCTAACTACATCCCTGTCTGGCTGGATGAAGGGTAGGTTATGGGTAGGATGGTTGCTAACATAATTCCAGTCAAGTTGGATGAAGGGTAGGTTATGGGTAGGATGGTTGCTAACATAATTCCAGTCAAGTTGGATGAAGGGTAGGTTATGGATAGGATGGTTGCTAACATAATTCCAGTCAAGTTGGATGAAGGGTAGGTTATGGATAGGATGGTTGCTAACTACATCCCTGTCTGGCTGGATGAAGGGTAGGTTATGGGTAGGATGGTTGCTAACATAATTCCAGTCAAGTTGGATGAAGGGTAGGTTATGGATAGGATGGTTGCTAACATAATTCCAGTCAAGTTGGATGAAGGGTAGGTTATGGGTAGGATAGTTGCTAACTACATCCCTGTCTGGCTGGATGAAGGGTAGGTTATGGGTAGGATGGTTGCTAACATAATTCCAGTCAAGTTGGATGAAGGGTAGGTTATGGGTAGGATAGTTGCTAACTACATCCCTGTCTGGTTGGATGGAGGGTAGGTTATGGGTAGGATGGTTGCTAACATAATTCCAGTCAAGTTGGATGAAGGGTAGGTTATGGATAGGATGGTTGCTAACATAATTCCAGTCAAGTTGGATGAAGGGTAGGTTATGGATAGGATGGTTGCTAACTACATCCCTGTCTGGCTGGATGAAGGGTAGGTTATGGGTAGGATGGTTGCTAACATAATTCCAGTCAAGTTGGATGAAGGGTAGGTTATAGATAGGATGGTTGCTAACATAATTCCAGTCAAGTTGGATGAAGGGTAGGTTATGGGTAGGATAGTTGCTAACTACATCCCTATCTGGTTGGATGGAGGGTAGGTTATGGGTAGGATGGCTGCTAACATAATTCCAGTCAAGTTGGATGAAGGGTAGGTTATGGGTAGGATGGTTGCTAACTACATCCCTGTCTGGCTGGATGAAGGGTAGGTTATGGGTAGGATGGTTGCTAACATAATTCCAGTCAAGTTGGATGAAGGGTAGGTTATGGATAGGATGGTTGCTAACTTTATCCCTGTCTGGTTGGATGGAGGGTAGGTTATGGGTAGGATGGTTGCTAACATAATTCCAGTCAAGTTGGATGAAGGGTAGGTTATGGATAGGATGGTTGCTAACTACATCCCTGTCTGGTTGGATGGAGGGTAGGTTATGGGTAGGATGGTTGCTAACATAATTCCAGTCAAGTTGGATGAAGGGTAGGTTATGGATAGGATGGTTGCTAACTACATCCCTGTCTGGTTGGATGGAGGGTAGGTTATGGGTAGGATGGTTGCTAACATAATTCCTGTCAAGTTGGATGAAGGGTAGTTTATGGGTAGGATGGTTGCTAACTACATCCCTGTCTGGTTGGATGGAGGGTAGGTTATGGGTAGGATGGTTGCTAACATAATTCCAGTCAAGTTGGATGAAGGGTAGGTTATGGGTAGGATGGTTGCTAACATAATTCCAGTCAAGTTGGATGAAGGGTAGGTTATGGATAGGATGGTTGCTAACTTTATCCCTGTCTGGCTGGATGAAGGGTAGGTTATGGATAGGATGGTTGCTAACTTTATCCCTGTCTGGCTGGATGGAGGGTAGGTTATGGGTAGGATGGTTGCTAACTTTATCCCTGTCTGGTTGGATGGAGGGTAGGTTATGGGTAGGATGGTTGCTAACATAATTCCAGTCAAGTTGGATGAAGGGTAGGTTATGGGTAGGATGGTTGCTAACATAATTCCAGTCAAGTTGGATGAAGGGTAGGTTATGGATAGGATGGTTGCTAACTACATCCCTGTCTGGCTGGATGGAGGGTAGGTTATGGGTAGGATGGTTGCTAACATAATTCCAGTCAAGTTGGATGAAGGGTAGGTTATGGGTAGGATGGTTGCTAACATAATTCCAGTCAAGTTGGATGGAGGGTAGGTTATGGATAGGATGGTTGCTAACATAATTCCAGTCAAGTTGGATGAAGGGTAGGTTATGGGTAGGATGGTTGCTAACATAATTCCAGTCAAGTTGGATGAAGGGTAGGTTATGGATAGGATGGTTGCTAACATAATTCCAGTCAAGTTGGATGAAGGGTAGGTTATGGATAGGATGGTTGCTAACTACATCCCTGTCTGGTTGGATGGAGGGTAGGTTATGGGTAGGATGGTTGCTAACATAATTCCAGTCAAGTTGGATGAAGGGTAGGTTATGGGTAGGATGGTTGCTAACATAATTCCAGTCAAGTTGGATGAAGGGTAGGTTATGGGTAGGATGGTTGCTAACATAATTCCAGTTAAGTTGGATGAAGGGTAGGTTATGGGTAGGATGGTTGCTAACATAATTCCAGTCAAGTTGGATGAAGGGTAGGTTATGGATAGGATGGTTGCTAACTACATCCCTGTCTGGTTGGATGGAGGGTAGGTTATGGGTAGGATGGTTGCTAACATAATTCCAGTCAAGTTGGATGAAGGGTAGGTTATGGGTAGGATGGTTGCTAACATAATTCCAGTTAAGTTGGATGGAGGGTAGGTTATGGGTAGGATGGTTGCTAACATAATTCCAGTCAAGTTGGATGAAGGGTAGGTTATGGGTAGGATGGTTGCTAACTTTATCCCTGTCTGGTTGGATGGAGGGTAGGTTATGGGTAGGATGGTTGCTAACTTTATCCCTGTCTGGTTGGATGAAGGGTAGGTTATGGGTAGGATGGTTGCTAACTTTATCCCTGTCTGGTTGGATGGAGGGTAGGTTATGGGTAGGATGGTTGCTAACATAATTCCAGTCAAGTTGGATGGAGGGTAGGTTATGGATAGGATGGTTGCTAACTACATCCCTGTCTGGCTGGATGAAGGGTAGGTTATGGGTAGGATGGTTGCTAACATAATTCCAGTCAAGTTGGATGGAGGGTAGGTTATGGATAGGATGGTTGCTAACTACATCCCTGTCTGGCTGGATGAAGGGTAGGTTATGGGTAGGATGGTTGCTAACATAATTCCAGTCAAGCTGGATGAAGGGTAGGTTATGGGTAGGATGGTTGCTAACATAATTCTAGTCAAGTTGGATGGAGGGTAGGTTATGGATAGGATGGTTGCTAACTACATCCCTGTCTGGCTGGATGAAGGGTAGGTTATGGGTGGGATGTTTGCTAACTACATCCCTGTCTGGTTGGATGGAGGGTAGGTTATGGGTAGGATGGTTGCTAACATAATTCCAGTTAAGTTGGATGGAGGGTAGGTTATGGATAGGATGGTTGCTAACTACATCCCTGTCTGGCTGGATGAAGGGTAGGTTATGGGTAGGATGGTTGCTAACATAATTCCAGTCAAGCTGGATGAAGGGTAGGTTATGGGTAGGATGGTTGCTAACATAATTCCAGTCAAGTTGGATGGAGGGTAGGTTATGGATAGGATGGTTGCTAACTACATCCCTGTCTGGCTGGATGAAGGGTAGGTTATGGGTGGGATGTTTGCTAACTACATCCCTGTCTGGTTGGATGGAGGGTAGGTTATGGGTAGGATGGTTGCTAACATAATTCCAGTCAAGTTGGATGGAGGGTAGGTTATGGATAGGATGGTTGCTAACTACATCCCTGTCTGGCTGGATGAAGGGTAGGTTATGGGTGGGATGTTTCTAAATTCATCACAGTCTGGTTGGATGGAGGGTGGATGATGGGTGATTGGCCCTGCCACGCACCCAACGTATACTTAAAAGGCCTTTTTATACACCGATGGGTATATTTTACAAAAAAATGAAAGGGACTAAAAGTGTGAAGGAAAATTTAAAAGTTTAGTTATTTTAAGGGTTTTCCTCCATTTTCATCACTATATTTATAAAACTAAAAAGACCTATAGAGTTTAACCAGTCTGTTGGATGGAGGGTAGGTTATGGGTTGGATGGTTGCTAACTTCATCCCAGTCTGGTTGGATGGAGGGTGGATGATGGGTAGAATGGTTGCCTACTTCACCCCAGTGTGGTAGAATGGAGGGTGGATGATGATAGTTAGGATGGTTGACAATTTCATCCCAGTGAGGTTGAATGGAGGGTAGGTTATGGATAGGATGGTTGCTAACTTCATCCCAGTCTAGTTGGATGGAGGGTGGATGATGGTAGTTAGGATGGTTGCCAATGTTATCCCAGTGTGGTAGGAGGAGGGTGGATATTAGTTAGGGTGGTTGTCAACTTAGTCCCTGTGTGGGTGGATGGGGCGGGACGTCTTCATGAACCCAAATGCAGCTTATTCCGATGGATCCTCTGAATTTACGCACTGATGACCCTGCCACGCACCCAACGTATACTTAAAAGGCCTTTTCACACACCAAAGGGTATATTTTACAAAAAAAATGAGGGGTACTAAAAGTGTGAAGGAAAATTTAAAAATTTAATGAAATTTTTAAGGTTTTTCTTCCATTTTCATCACTATATTTATAAAACTAAAAATACCTATAGAGTTTAAACTTACTTATATACTCAGTAGTTGTTCAGTAATACTGTGTTTGACATAACTGACATGTATTAGGGTTTAGGCTGAAGACATCAAATTGTGTTTCAGGCCAGTTCCGAGATTTGCTGCATTATTTTGTGTTACTTCACATACATAATACATCCATATAATTAGACTGTTATCATTTTCAGTCTAAACGTCACCTCAATGAATAGGATTTTTTCCTATTGCTGTTGTTGCTCCTACTAAGACTTCACCCACTTTCCAACCTTACCTTTTATGTCCTACACCTGGCGCCGCGCTGACAGGCTCTCTACGCTACATGCCATCCATTTGGAACGGTGAGGAATGAATTTCTACTAAAGAATAATTTCCCAACAATTTTTACCGTAGAGAATAACTGGTAATCTGCTACTGCATGTATAGACTAAAGTGGATAATTTTAAACGAAAATAGTATTCTAGTTTTCCCTTTAAAATAGAACAAAAACGCATTAGAAATCATAAGTATTTCCGACAGACAGATAAGGTTTACTTCTGATCCTCTGTGTACGAAATAAGAAATTGTGCTAAATGTACAACATTTTAAACAGTGTACTCGAAAGGTCTTATTTTTACGATATTTCTTGCATTATAAAAGTTAATTATTTACTAGTTCATTATTGAGAGATTCATATTTACTAGTAGCCCAACTCATGATGAAATGTTGTTATATCTGTGCCATACAGAAGCGTAAGACACAATACAAGAGGTCTACATGGAGCTCTCTGCCACAACAAAGGAGACAATATATCCAATATTTTGAGTGATTCTCACAAACCCATTTTCTAGATGACTATACTCATGCTATCAGAGTAAAATCTTACTTATTGTATACGGGTTTTCTTTTATCCTAGGATTACAGAAAATCACAGGGGCACTTCAATAATATATAAGATACTGACCTCATTTACGGAATTTTATTAAAATAAATCTCTTGGTATGTTAAGTGACGTCTTAATCAGCTTATTACTATAAGTTGAGATTACAAACAGGCGAAACGTCACAAAACTCAAGTGTAATACAATACAAGAACAAAAGGTAGAAAGGTGCTATATTTCGATAAACCATTAATTTCACCCTCAGACCAAGGAGATTAACAAAGGAATTATAGATGTGTATTCCTTTGCAAGTCACTCCGATCTGAGGATGATAGAAGTGGTTTACCGAAATCGATCAGCTTCTTGTACTTGTATTTTACCAAACCAACGTTTCACTTGTTGTATGTATTGTAATTGTGTGAGTTTCAGCTCGTGACGTCACACATCAGAACGCTCTCTGTGACCTCCCAGACATTACCCAGTCCCTCCTTGTTTCTGGGCTTCTCAGTTATTAATTTCACCCGTAAAAACACTTGGAATCAGCCCTGGAAGAGATTTGTAACATGATTACGATAAACTTATAAATACGAGATGACTCAGTATTGTAATAGCCAACTAAAACATACTACCTGACACTAATATGTTGGGTATGGTTTATTCAGAAAAAAGTAACACCTAACTGGTCTAAACTACCTTGTATTGATCTCTCCCCCGCCCCCCCCCCTCCCAGACAATGTTATATCTCTAAGTTTCAACTGATATCTCGTTTTAGGGCTTTAAAATATATAAATCCAAATACCTCATCATTATTAAAAGTTTAAAAGGATAAATCATTTTACAATTGTTGAGAGTGTTTTTACTTTCTCCCATATTGGTCCAGTACCTGAATGTAAAAACATGACATTAATCTTAAATTCTTTAGGATAGCAATGATTCGACTTAAAATATTTAGTTGATCTTGTCCAACCCTTTAGTTCAAACGTGATATAAAACTGATAGGCGTTGTTTATTTTGAAGAAGCATTGAAGAAAATATTAACAGTTTACTTTAAACCACAAATTCATGATTCTCAATTGGGTATTGTATCGACAGTAGCATTAAAAATGTATTTAAAAAAGTTCAGAAGTATCACACGGGTGATTCATAATTCTTAATCGTCCAGTATATTTCGGTCAACAATTAAAAAGTAAACAAAATGATGTAAGCGAGAAGTCATTATCTTATAGTATAATTAGTTCTATACGATTTCAGATTTAATACACTGTTGGATACATGAACTATCCAATTTTTAATCATGTTATAAAAAGTATTGAGTAAATGTTGATTGAGGAAGGGGGTGTATAACAAAGTCAGGCGAAGTTTCGTTTTAAGCTCTGTTTCAAGTGTGGTTGTATGGTGTGTTATGTGTGGATTAATAAACATAAGAACGAAAATAAAAATATCAGCAAAAGAAAGTAGTTTATTGTCCATTTGTTTATTTATAAAAGTTGAGTTAACAGAGTAAAGTAATCTTTAAACTAGAGAAACTCATTAGAGTTGTTTACTTTTGCCAAACATTGCTAATGGACTGAGCTCTAAACGGTTTTAAAACGCTGCTATTTGTTAATGTGTGATAACGGACGCTAACTACCTTTAATAATGGTCCGTATGTAATGGTCAGTAAGTTCACATATCAAAGCTGCCTTTGGTTATGAAAATACAGCATTTTAGACCAAAATAATGCGTAAAGATAATAGTGTAAACAGGATGCTGACGCTGATTTCATTAATGTTGAATGAGTTCCTAGTTTACTGATAGGTATTTAAAAAATTATTTCTAAATTGATCATAAGAACAAATATTTATAACAACTCATATTTGCATGAACATTTACCAATCATATGAACAAAATTGATAAATATTAGGTGTTCAAACTATATTTTAAAACTGTCAATGGTATATTAATCAAATAAATATGGTCATAAGTCTAGTTAAAATAATTAAAAATTAATTACAATTATGTACTTAAAAATACATCATCATTATTGACACAGTATAGTTTATGAACCAATAATACAGAAACTACATTTATCGCAATTGCATCCCCCATTCCCATTTTCCAGAAAAGAAATCACAGCACATTGCTAAGTCATAGCGTACTTTCAATCATATTCGTACATCGCCTCTCGGCCTGTGGCCCAGACTCATACTTCCCTCCAGCCTGTGGTCCGATAGTCAAACTTCCTTCCAAGCTGTGGCCCGATAGTCAAACTTCCCTCCAGCCTGTGGCCCGATAATCAAACTTCCCTCCAGCCTTTGGTGCGATAGTCAAACTTCCCTCCAGCTTGTGGCCCGATAGTCAAACTTCCCTCCAGTCTGTGGCGCGATAGTCAAACTTCTCTCCAGCCTGTGGCCCGATAGTCAAACTTCTCTCCAGCCTTTTGTCCGATAGTCAAACATTCCTCAAGCTTGTGGCCTGATAGTCAAACTTCCCTCCAGCCTTTGGTTCGATAGTTAAACTTCCCTCCAGCCCAATGCCCGAAAGTCAAATTTTTCTCCAGTCTTTGGCCCGATAGTCAAACTTCCCTCCAATCTTTGGCCCGATAGTCAAACTTCCCTCCAGTCTTAGGCTCGATAGTCAAACTTCCCTCCAGTCTTTGGCCCGATAGTCCAACTTCCCCCCAGCCTTTGGCCCGATAGTCAAATTTCCCTCCAGTATTTGGCCCGATAGTCAAACTTCCCTCCAGCTTTTGGTCCGATAGTCAACTTTCCCTCCAGTCTTTGGCCCGATAGTCAAACTTCCCTCCAGCATGTGGCCTGATAGTCAAACTTCCCTCTAGGTTTTGGTCCGATACTCAAACTCCTTTCCAGCCTTTGGCCAGTTAGTCAAACTTCCCTCCAGCGTTTGTTCCTATGGTCAAACTTCCCTCCAGCCTGTGGCCCGATGGTCGAAGTTTCCTCAGGGCTTTGTTCATTTCCTTCAAGCTGTTGAACTCTGTTGACTATGTTTAATCCAGAGGAAAACTCACTCAACCTCTTTGTAGTTTAGACTGAGTGCAGAAATTATGTGTACTCGAATTTGAAGCTTGTTTACTACCAAACTAAGTGCCCTATGAAAAATCTATTCACGTCATTGTTTACTTCGTTTAATTTTATGTTATCACATGAGGGCTTTTAATTTTATTATGAGTTTTATCAGTTTTTATCCTAGTTGAAACAAAACAAACCGGAATTGTAACTAGTTTTCACTGTGTTAATGCACTGTTGCATTTGTACTTGTATTGATGAAAACCCCGTGAATGTATCGTACTCGTATTTATATTTTAGTACATGGTTGACATGGGTGTTTTCTATAAGTTTTTTAAATTTCATTAGTTTAACTTTTCAAGAAAAGAAGTTCTTCTGACACAACGTTTTCTTTGCCCCTATAGGTCGTCATATTAATTACTTGGTTACATTGTAATCCTTATGAAATGTATAGCTATGATAAATTAATTTTATATGTGTAGATAAATTCAGTGATTTTGTATTGATTTAAATCAATTTATTATAAATGTATCACTAAAATGGTGAATATTTTACACATATCCTGAGTGGTTCTCGTCTGACTTAATAATTTAATAAAGAAAAAACGTTGTGCTGGTAATAAAGCGTTCGGGAGTAATAGATGAGTATGAGGTTTATTCTAGCCTGAGGAGAGCTGTGAAAAGGTGAAGTTTCGTTTTAAGCTCTGTTTCAGTGTGGTTCTATGGAGTGTTATGTGTGGATTAATAAACATAAGAACGAAAATAAAAATATCAGCAAAATAAAGTAGTTTATTGTCCATTTGTTTATTTATAAAAGTTGAGTTAACAGAGTAAAGTAATCTTTAAACTAGAGAAACTCATTAGAGTTGTTTACTTTTGCCAAACATTGCTAATGGACTGAGCTCTAAACGGTTTTAAACCGCTGCTATTTGTTAATGAGTGATAACGGACTGTAATTACCTAGAACCAACTGGAGGAGGAAGGAAGTATGCACTCAGTGATGAGAGCGACCTGACTTTTGGGAATGGGATCTTCTATCCCGGTAGTGAGCGTTGACGCCACTGTCTTGTTTTCGATGTGTGGAGAACACTTTGCGTCTATTCATCAATATTTTGTTTTTAGTATTGAGTAATTGACTCCGAAATTACAAATCCACTCACAATTAATTTATATTTACATATATTACACTTCATATATTTCATTTAAAACAGTAATCAAGGTTTCAACCAAAATATTATATCCTCTTCGCACAATGTAATTATTGTGTACGTTTAAATGTATCTAATTATCATCTTTTTACTTAATTAATAAAGTTACAATAAGGTTGACAAACTAATTAAGGTATTTTAGGGATATTCATGCAAATATTTTCCTTTACAAAATTAAGCTTTCAAAATAAACTGGGCACGTTTACATTTAGTGTTTATGTCAGCAGTGGGAAATGTATTTTATTAGTTAACAATAAAATAATGTCATTCTGTAATTGTTGACTTATTTATGTTGTTTGTTGATATTTTGTGATTGTAACATTGGAAACAAAATATTACAAAATAAAATGAAAATTCCGTACACCTTGATAAAATTAAGTTAAATGATTGTTAACCTGTAACTTTTGTCCAATGAGAGAGCTGTAAAAAGGTGTACAGTAGAAGAATAAACAAAACTATAAACGTAGATACCTTAAATAGTTCATTTCTTTCGTTTAAACTCAGCTAACCGTTTATACCCAGCTAACCGTTTATACCCAGCTAACCGTTTATACCCAGCTAACCGTTTATACCCAGCTAACCGTTTATACTCAGCTAACCGTTTATACCCAGCTAACCTTTTATACCCAGCTAACCGTTTAGACCCAGCTAACCGTTTATACCCAGCTAACCGTTTATACTCAGCTAACCGTTTATACCCAGCTAACCTTTTATACTCAGCTAACCGTTTATACTCAGCTAACCGTTTATACCCAGCTAACCGTTTAGACCCAGCTAACCATTTATACCCAGCTAACCGTTTATACCCAGCTAACCGTTTATACTCAGCTAACCTTTTATACCCAGCTAACCGTTTAGACCCAGCTAACCGTTTATACCCAGCTAACCGTTTATACTCAGCTAACCGTTTATACCCAGCTAACCTTTTATACTCAGCTAACCGTTTATACCCAGCTAACCGTTTATACCCAGCTAACCGTTTATACTCAGCTAACCGTTTATACCCAGCTAACCTTTTATACCCAGCTAACCGTTTATACCCAGCTAACCATTTATACCCAGCTAACCGTTTATACTCAGCTAACCGTTTATACCCAGCTAACCTTTTATACCCAGCTAACCGTTTAGACCCAGCTAACCGTTTATACCCAGCTAACCGTTTATTCTCAGCTAACCGTTTATACCCAGCTAACCGTTTATACCCAGCTAACCGTTTATTTACGCAGCTCGTCGAAACGATAGAACGAGACTTTAAATCAGTTGGTATCCAACTTCAGTCAATCAATTAAATATCTCTGTCGTTAGAATTTACAGTTCCCTTTGTGGAAATTAAGAAATGTTTTTTTCTAAATTCGAAGTCCTTTAGCCTTGAGCTGCTGATCAGGTCTCCAACGTGAGTAACGGCAACGGCTCAATCGGAAATATACAACATTAATTCCAATCTTACGGGCATCATGGACTCAGTGGTTAACTCAACAATATCAGACCACTATGGCCAAGAGACTGTAATTAGTGCAAATAAAATGGAAAGGGAACGCAAAATTGCCAAAGCAATTCCAGGGACTTAAGGCCTGAAAACATTGCTCTTTTCAAAAATTCTTTCTAAAGAAAATTGGGACTCATTAAATTAAAAAAACAAAAAACGTATAAAAGCAGTTTCATTTCATACCGATACATGCTGTCCTAAAAAATAAAAAGAGAATTTCCACTTAAAAAACAATAATTGGATCACAAGATGTATATTGGTTTTGAGAGAAAAAACTCAAACTCTCTCGGAAGTCAACAAACATATGTCAAATTAATTCCAAAACTTGTTACAAAAAATACAAAATAATTTAATGAAATTCAAGCAGATCAAACATAACATGTCTCTAAGGTAATTCTTTATTCAATTAAAGTGACTAAAACTGTATGGGGTATTATAAGCAATAAATAAATTTACGCAATCAAAATTAAAACTAGAGACAAACTTGTTATTGATGTTCTAGCTAGCGAATGACTGTAACAGATATTTTTGCATCTGTGGCCTGTGAGCTAAAACCTCGACCATCACAAACTCAAGTAACCCCCACGCAAAGACAAGTCCAGTAGGCTCTGGCACCTATTTTTTAAGAAGAACTCAAACAAATAATTCAGCAGCTCCCAGTCAAAAAAATCAAATGATATTTACTCTAATACCGATGTGGTTCGTAAAAAAAGTGTTTTACGCATATTTGGATACCACTAGTCAACTTATTAATTTGTCTTCTCAACAACGAGTTTTCCTCACTCTTAACAATTGTGGAAGTAAGTACATTTTTCAAAAAAGGTGATAACTATCCCACAAATAACTACCGGCCTGTCTCAATTTTGCCAGTCTTGAGACAAATTTTTGAATTTTTTTTTACAAGAATGCTACGGTTTTTTTAAAAACACTACCAACTTTCTGTGGATCAATTTGGGTTCAGGAAGGGCAATTTGACAGTAGACGCTATTGTAAATCTGATTGACTGGATTGTGGAGGGATTAGAAAGTCGGAATGCCACCTTGGCAGTGTTCCTCGACTTATCAAAGGCATTCGACTGTGTTGGCCACGATAAGCTTCTTGAGAGATTTGAATCAAGTGAATAGGTTGGAGTTAATTATCTCGTCAAGCCTGTTCGCAAACTGGAAGACACACCCCAGAGATCTATTCTTAGTTCAGTTCTCTTTATGATAAATGTCAATGACGTGCAGTCATCCCAGTCATACAGGTGCAGTATGCGGATGACACCACTCTCTGTTTCAGTGGAAAAAAACAAAATCTTTATTGGAAGAATTTATTGAAATCAACAACTTTGTCTAATATTTTATTAGTCTCAATCTCATACAAACACATCAAAATCTAACGTCTGGACATTTTCTCTGTGACTTGTAGACTCTGAGTGTGTGAGCCTTCTATGCTAGGGAACTCTATCTCTATACATCATGCTGGCAGACTCTATACTAGATGAAGCCCATGCATAGTTTCCATATAATACGCCTTGATCAGGAACGACATTGAATTATTTTCACACTAAACTATCCTCAGGCATTTTTGTTTTAAGGTCTTTAGCCAAATACTGCCCCCATCAAGTCCTTATGACGGCATATTATGGCCTAATTTATCATCACCTCTCCTATGCAATAATATCTGGGGGGGGGGGCTGTGCAAACAACCAGTTGTTGGTGTACAAAAAAATTGTCATTCAATACTAAAACAAGCAATTCACGTAATTTCAGATTTAAAGTTCAGAGAGACTTGTATAGAACAGTTCAAAAAACTACAATTGTTGACCCTTCCAATCTTCTATATTTTAGAAGCATTGTTTTGTATGTATAAGAGCGTCAACACAAGTGGCCAAGACATCCTTTAGTATCAGGCCAGATCACAGAATAAGAATAGAGTCGCCATCCCTATACAACTAACATTGAGGTAAGTTCCGCCATATGCATTTGGGCAACTTGCTCAGTTTGGTCGTCAGGCGAGTGAACATATTTAGTGCGTGCGTTTCATTAAAACTGCGTTTTTATGCACTTACAACTGAGTGAAAATTATAAAATGTTATGGAGTGATAAAAAATCGTTGAGTGGTGATGATTCCAACAGTTCTTAAATATTATTGGCCACTGTTTAGTTATATTAATACAAAAAGTCAGATTTAGCTCAAACAATTAATTTAGGTACACGAAATTTTGAGTGTGCCTATTTTTTTCTTTTTTTTTTTTTTATTATTGTCATAATGGTCATGTACATTTGACCTGTGGATGAATTGTAGGTAAACAGTTGAAATTTCCATACATTTTTTTGTAGATACAAGTCAACTGGTTTAGTCACATTCTTAGGTATAAGAAGAGAGAGAATAGTCGCGGCACATGCAGCGGTCCTGCGGCCGGCTATAATACGGACCGTGGCACCTGTAGTGGTCCCGCGGCCGGCTGTACAACGGATCGCGGCACCTGTAGTGGTCCCGCGGCCGGCTGTACTACGCAACGCGGCACCTTTAGTGGTCCCGCGGCCGGCTGTACAACGGACCGCGGCACCTGCAGCGGTCCCGCGGCCGGCTGTACTACGGTCCGCGGCACCTGCAGCGGTCCCGCGGCCGGCTGTACAACTGAGCGCGGCACCTGCAGCGGTCCCGCGGCCGGTTGTACTACGGACCGCGGCGCCTGTAGTGGTCCCGCGGCCGGCTGTACTACGGACCGCGGCACCTGCGTAAATAATTTTCTTTTGATAAAGATCACACCTAAATTTATATCTTAGCAACAATGCTAAAAACGTTTAATGTGTTTAAATTTAATTCATTTAAATAAATTTTTTCACTATTTAATTTATGTTTGTTTATGTTATGATATATGGTGTATATATATATTTTGGTGTATATATATATATATATATATTTATGTATATATATATATATATATATACATAAATTATACAGTAGTTTTCATATTCTTTTTAATGTTTGTCATTTTATTTTATTCGTTTTACAATTTTTACAGTTTTAGTAGATAAGGTACGCCTAAACAAAAACTATGTCTCTTTATAAATGCCTATTACAACATAAACAACCAGTATAGTTTGTTATTGATATTGTAATAACAATGGTTCGTACATTGTTAAGTAGATGTAGTAGATGTGGAAGTTTGACGTTATATTTACAAAGATGCATCTTGGTAGTATATTTTTTGTTTTATTCTATTTAATTATTGCTGTGTTATGCTACTATTTAGAGTGATTTATCTAATTATAAATTAGATATAAAATATAGCGGTCAGATGGCTAGTTCAGTATAAGCAACACAATAATTCCTAATTTAATATGTCACTAGCTGATATATTATAAGTACAGTACATGTTTGTATTATAAATAGTATTTCTCTTATGTGGTTATTGTATGTAGAGTACGCCTATATATTATATTCACCTTAAATAGGATATAAAACACATAATTTAAATATTAGCAATTAATTAGAGAGATAAATATGTATACTTATTTAACCATGAAATGTTTTATATTCTATATTATTTTTATTCTTATTTTATTAATATTCTATTATTATTTTATAAAAGGAGTTCCCGTAATCCTTGAAAATCTATACAATAAGTAGGTAATCTATTGGCAAAGAACATACTTAGAAACATGTTTAAAGGTTAAAGGGGTTTGTAGAATATAATACATTATTCAGTGCTTTTGACATGTATTATCTCTGAACATCAGAATATATGACGGTTGTATAATTATACTGGACAGGTCAAAGCGAATGTTTACTTAACATGCAATATACATTGAGAATGCTTTTAATACACTTGTACAAATGTAAATTTAATATACTCACCCATGATAGGTTATGCCTTCTACTCTTCCTACACAATAACATGGCATTATCTAAATAAAGCCACAACAACAAATACAATGTGAAGCACGTGGGAATGTCACTCCACTCACTCCGCAGTATAGCGCGCCCGGCCGCCATATTGCATTGGGCGGTGCTCTGACGGCTGGCTTCAAATAGTGGATATCTATGCCCTCTCTATTCTTATTTTGAGCTCTGTCGGCCAGAGGCAAAGAAAACTATCGCACTGGAAGACACAGAATGGTTGTTAACGAACACTTGCCCTCACGAGGCAATTTAAACAGCAAATTTTTACAATTTGCTGATGTTACAAATTAGCAATTTATAAAAAAAATTTATTTTTTCAAGTACTATTATACTAGTACTAATGTGCATGTACATATATTTTCATATATAGTATATAAATAAAAGAAGTTATTATCGATAGAGAATGTACCAGGAAGAAGATCGGGTTGATCTATGGACTCACATAATAATGATGATGATACAAATCTGATAAAAGCTACTAAGCTTTTGAAATTAGCTAATGAAAATTTAAAAAAAAAAATTAAAAATCAACAAAAACTAATTAGAGAAATGAACTACATAAAACAGACTTAACCAATTGTATTCATAATAACTGCAATAACTACAAAATAACAGTCATAATAACATTGATACAAAAGTTAGGCAGAGAAAAACATAACCAATTGTGAGATTACTGTGAGCCCTTTTATTGAGTAACTATTGTGAGTACAAAGACCGTTTAAAACTATGATGACCTATGGGAAGAAAATCAAGAATAGCAAAGACGCTAAAACTAACGTGCTTGACTTGAACAGTGTGTAGTTTGAATTAAAGTCTTGAAATAGTTTACATGAAGTACAAGTTAAAATAGTAATATAAAATATCAGAGCCACTAATACAAGAACTAACCACACAACAGACCAAATTCAAACAGACGTTTCTCAATAGAAGCAAATGCACCAATTGAAGCATAAACTAACACAGAAGGATGGAGAATGACACTGTTATTTAGTAGGATGGTGAGAATAAATAGTCTTACTTATTTAATTTCTCCTAAAACCACGTGACTTTTTTCTGTTTATTTTTTCCTTTAAATTACTAAATGTCTGACAGCTTGGTGTTGGTGACTGAGTCTGCTGTCAGTGGCAACCACGATTCTTGTGAGAGCTTTGACTATTCTCAGGTTGCTAACATCTAGCTGCATGAAGAAAAGATAGGTGACAAGCAGCTTAAAGTCGCGCATCTTAACATGAGATCCCTTAACTCGGGGTTCGATGAGATGGTATCTATTATGCGCGACTTTGACTTTGATATATTTGGAGTGTCTGAGACTTGGCTTCACCCGGGTACCCCATCTGACACGTATGAGATACCAGGATATACTGTGTTACGACGTGATCGTCAGCCTAATCCACAGAGTCTCAAGCCCAAGGGTCAGGTGGTGGAGTAGCTCTGTATATTAGAGAGGGTGTATATTTTGAGGAGTACTCTCTTACAGACCATGTGGACCCTGGTATCGAGTTTCTTTGCGTTGTCTTGCATATAAGGGGAAAGAGGATTGGTCTGTGTGTTGTTTATAGGCCTTCCTATGTCAGGTACACTTCACTCTCAGCTCTGTTTCACTCCCTCTTTGTTAGCCTGGCTATTGAAGTGAACACGGTTATTTACCTTGGAGACACAAACATAAACTTGCTATCAAATACATGTAATGACTCAAACTACTTACGCCGGCTCATGAAGAATCACAACGCAATTCAGGTCATAAATGAACCTACAAGAGGCAAAGGAACTCGGCCACCTTGTTAGACCACATAATAGTGGACAGGTCGGCCGAGATCGTAAAGACCGGCGTGACAAATACATCAAGTATTATGGACTATAGAGGGGTGAAGATAATGGACCACAGGCTGGTTTTTTGCTCTATTAAAAGTATGAAGGAAAGAAAGAAAGAAAAAATGATTATTTATAGAGATGTTTCGAAGTTTAATGCTGATGATGCCGTGACAGCAATATCTAAAGTGGATTGGCAAAGGGCAATGCAGATGCAAGGGGCAGATAATATTGAAACTTTTATTACCACACATACCAGAAGTATATTTGATGAACAAGCCCCAATTGTGTGCAAAAAAGTGACGAAGAACAAAGCCCCTTGGAGGAATGATATTATAAAAAGGCAAACTAAGTTTAAGAATAAATTACGAAACAAATACTGGAAAACCAGGGACAGTGCAGATTAGGAAAAATATAAGAAAGCACGGAATGAAGTTAATAAATTAATATGGAATGCTAAGAAAATCTACTTTAATGACAAACTTAGCTCACAGAAAACTTCTAAAGACTTCTGGAGTTGTCTGAAGCAGTGTGGTATTGTTGATAGTGGAAAGAGAGAAACAATTCTTGCCCATACCAATATATATGACATAAATAAATACTTTGTTGAAATGGGGGTGGCAGAACCAGTCAGTGAATAAAACATACATTTTTTCAAGACAAACAGAAGGAATGGTCTGATGACAGAATTTACATTTACGCCCGTCACTAATGAAGTTGTACAATCCGCCATGGACGAGATAACATCAAGAGCGGTTGGTAGCGATAAACTATCAATACAAATGATAAAAGCCGTGATTCCTTACGCTCTGGATGCGATTACACACCTCATAAATGAGTCCCTGTTGAGTGGGGTGTTTCCTCAGAGCTGGAAGTCGAGCATTGTGCATCCCATACCAAAAGTGACAACCCCTAAAAGTGTCCAACAATTAAGACCCATCTCGATACTGCCTGCAATGTCAAAGATATTAGAAAAAGTTGTAACTTGACAGATTGTAGAATATATGGACAAAGAAAATATTATGCCGAAAACACAATCTGGGTTCAGGAAAAGCCACAGTACATGCACTGCCCTGGTAAACTTATTTAGTGACCTGTTTGATAGTAAAGATAATGGATACAGTTCACTGGTTCTGCTTGATTATTCTCAAGCCTTTGATTCCATGAACCATAAGTTGCTGGCTGCGAAGATGAATTTTTGTGGCTTTGGTGCAGATGCTATCGAGTGGGTGAAGTCATACCTTGAAAATAGAAGCCAGGTTACAAAGCTGGGGTGTGAGACATCTATTCCTCTTAATAGACATCGAGGTGTACCTCAGGGTAGCTGTCTTGGTCCTATACTTTCCAATTTGTACACATGTGACTTTCCCGAATGTGTACAAAGCTGCAATGCTCATTTATATGCAGATGATTGTCAGCTACACTTGTCATACGAGCCGGGCTCAATTGAGGAGGCCTTCATGCTAATTAATTCGAATCTTGAAAGCATTACCACCTGGTCCGTAAACAATAGCCTAAAACTCAATATAGACAAGTGTACCGTTCTCCATTTTGCCCCACAGACTCTGGTGCAGTCCCTTAGCTCAAGGGGCATTGAGATCATTCTCAGTGATGTAAGCTTGCTGTAAGCGGCAAGGTCAAAACTCTCGGTGTCGTGCTAGACAATGACCTGACTTTCACTGAGCATGTCACTTACTCTGCACAACGTGCACTTGGTAGGCTGAGGTATGTACCGTTTTAGAGATCTGCTACCAGAATCCGCTAAGTTTCACATCATGCAGTCACTGATTTGGTCAGTATTTTACTACTGCTGCCCTGCATACGGTAACAGCATCTCGTGTGGAGACATAGAGCGAATTCAAAAGCTTCAAAACTCTGCAGTCCGTTTCATTTTCAATTTCAGACGTTTTGATCATGTTTTTCCTTTTCAGGAGGCTGTTGGTTTACGGCCAATGGAGACCGTATGCAGGATTCTAACTTGCTGCATGATTCCAAGGTACTGTCACACAGTGAGCCACAGTACTTAAGCGAAAGGCTGTTGTACCGGGAAGAGGTCTCGCAGCGTAGTACACGCCATGCAAATTTACTCCATTTCCCTAAGTCCGTTTAGAAGTTGGGAGACGGAGTTTTTCTTATTTCGGCCCTAAGTTGTATAAAGGCCTCCCCCAGCCATCAAATCATGTACTATACGCTCATTTAAGAGTAAAATTAAAGAGCTTTTCGTAGCCCAATAGTATATTGTAATTTTAAGTCTTTGTGTTTCTTTGTAAAACTATATACCTATATATATATATATATATATATATATATATATATATATATATACCTTAATCTTAACTTGCACTGTTCTTAGTTTTTAATATTTATTTCTTAGTATTGAGGCCATTGATTTGAGTTGTTTTGTAAAGCAATTATGTACTGAGAAACGCTTGTAAATAAAGGCATTTTTATTTATTTATTTATTTACTTATATAATTTAAATTTTCTAGATTGTATAGCATTTATTATCACTAGCAACTATAATGATACATTAAATGATTGCTTAACATTTTCTTTCATGACTTGATGATGGTATCTGATCACATAATTCAAAACGTTGTGAAAGATCCTCATATTTTCGTTATCAGTGGCAGTTATTTGCAATGATATTTCAATCCTTCAATCCTTCATCTTCAAAAAAATTTGCAAAAAATAATAATAATAATAATCACCTTGGAAAGAATATTCAGCTAGAAAATTAATTATATTTTATAAAACTCTATTAAAAATAAAACCACCTCACTCCCAAAACACCATAAAACCTTCTGTAAGGTAAGTAGAGCGTTTCCGCTCATGTTTAATTCAGGAAGTCAGGTCGTTATCGAGAGATCTGGGGTAATACGTGCCTTATTCCCAGGAGCCGATAAACTCCCTGGGAAATATTACAAAAACACATCATTATCTCACATGTTGTTTGTTTACTGAATGTACGTAACGTGTTAATGGGATTGCTGAATTTTCAAAAAACACAATACCGAGAGTGTTTTAATTGTTTATTTTTGTTACAATTACTTTCACAACTTTTAAGTTGAAGTAAAATTGAAATTAGTTGTAAATGACATGTTTATTGTTATTTATATTATATCACAAAGGTTGAGTCGTGTAACGAAGATTGTCTATAGAACCAAAATTAAGTAGCACTCAATTTAAAAGTCGGAAGACATTATAACATAAATGTTCTTTATGCTAAACATGTTTTTAATGTTTTTATGATTTGTATTAATTAATTTGACTCTTCTCATAGTACTTCACATGGGGCCCATTCATTTTTATCTATGGTAATATAAACAAGTATATAAAATGTAAGATACATACATATTACGTAAATGTATTGCTATAAATACGATACTAAATAAATAATAGCCATCGCCATGCATGTAACAAACAGTAAGCGCATACACGACTAGCCTAGACTAACGATTTAATTGTGCTTAATAATATCCATCGCCATGCATGTAACAAACAGTAAGCGCATACACTACTAGCCTTGATTATATACACCTACAATAGATAAACCATCTAATAGGAATATTTGTGGCAGTAATTTTGTTAGTTAGTGTGGCCCGCGACCACAGCTGTTTTAAACTGCATTACATTTACATGGAGCTACACTAGCGCTCCACAATGGACCACAAAAACAGCTGATATTTTAAGACTCAAAATTTAACATTGGATGGGAAATCTATTTGTGTATAAAATCAATGCTACTAGCCTAGACTAACGATTTAATTGTGCTTAATGCGAGATATCCATCGCAATGCATGGAACAAACAGTAAGCGCATACACGACTAGCCTAGACTAACGATTTAATTGTGCTTAATAATAGTCATCGCCATGCTTGTAACAACCAGTAAGCGCATACACTACTAGCCTAGACTAACGATTTAATTGTGCTTAATGCGAGATATCCATCGCCATGCATGGAACAAACAGTAAGCGCAGGCACGACTAGCGTAGACTAACGATTTAACTGAGCTTAATAATATCCATCACCATGCATGGAACAAACAGTAAGCGCAGGCACGACTAGCCTAGACTAACAATTTAACTGTGCTCAATAATATCCATCGCCTTGCATGTAACAAACAGTAAGCGCAGACACGACTAGCCTAGACTAACGATTTAACTGTGCTCAATAATATCCATCGCCTTGCATGTAACAAACAGTAAGCGCAGACACGACTAGCCTAGACTAACGATTTAACTGTGCTCAATAATATCCATCGCCTTGCATGTAATAAACTGTAAGCGCAGACACGACTAGCCTAGACTAACGATTTAATTGTGCTCAATATCCATCGCCTTGCATGTAACAAACAGTAAGCGCAGACACGACTAGCCTAGACTAACGATTTAACTGTGCTCAATAATATCCATCGCCTTGCATGTAATAAACTGTAAGCGCAGACACGACTAGCCTAGACTAACGATTTAATTGTGCTCAATATCCATCGCCTTGCATGTAACAAACAGTAAGCGCAGACACGACTAGCCTAGACTAAGGAATTAATTGTGCTCAATAATATCCATCGCCTTGCATGTAACAAACTGTAAGCACAGACACGACTAGCCTAGACTAACGATTTAATTGTGCTCAATAATATCCATCGCCTTGCATGTAGCAATCTGTAAGCGCAGACACGACTAGCCTAGACTAACAATTTAATTGTGCTCAATAATATCCATCGCCTTGCATGTAACAAACAGTAAGCGCAGACACGACTAGCCTAGACTAAGGATTTAATTGTGCTCAATAATATCCATCGCCTTGCATGTAACAAACTGTAAGCACAGACACGACTAGCCTAGACTAACGATTTAATTGTGCTCAATAATATCCATCGCCTTGCATGTAGCAAACTGTAAGCGCAGACACGACTAGCCTAGACTAACAATTTAATTGTGCTCAATAATATCCATCGCCTTGCATGTAACAAACAGTAAGCGCAGACACGACTAGCCTAGACTAACGATTTAATTGTGCTCAATAATATCCATCGCCTTGAAGGAACAAACAGTAAGCGCAGATACGACTAGCCTAGACTAACGATTTAATTGTGCTCAATAATATCCATCGCCATGCATGTAACAAACAGTAATTGCTTACACGACTAGCCTAGACTAACGATTTAATTGTGCTCAATAATATCCATCGCCTTGCATGTAACAAACTGTAAGCGCAGACACGACTAGCCTAGACTAACGATTTAATTGTGCTTAATAATATCCATCACCATGCATAACAAACAGTAATTGCATACACGACTAGCCTAGACTAACGATTTAACTGTGCTCAATAATATCCATCGCCATGCATGTAACAAACTGTAAGCGCAGACACGACTAGCCTAGACTAACGATTTAACTGTGCTCAATAATATCCATCGCCTTGCATGTAATAAACAGTAAGCGCAGACACGACTAGCCTAGACTAACGATTTAATTGTGCTCAATATCCATCGCCTTGCATGTAACAAACAGTAAGCGCAGACACGACTAGCCTAGACTAACGATTTAACTGTGCTCAATAATATCCATCGCCTTGCATGTAACAAACTGTAAGCGCAGACACGACTAGCCTAGACTAACGATTTAATTGTGCTCAATATCCATCGCCTTGCATGTAACAAACAGTAAGCGCAGACACGACTAGCCTAGACTAAGGATTTAATTGTGCTCAATAATATCCATCGCCTTGCATGTAACAAACTGTAAGCACAGACACGACTAGCCTAGACTAACGATTTAATTGTGCTCAATAATATCCATCGCCTTGCATGTAGCAATCTGTAAGCGCAGACACGACTAGCCTAGACTAACGATTTAATTGTGCTCAATAATATCCATCGCCTTGCATGTAACAAACAGTAAGCGCAGACACGACTAGCCTAGACTAACGATTTAATTGTGCTCAATAATATCCATCGCCTTGCATGTAACAAACTGTAAGCACAGACACGACTAGCCTAGACTAACGATTTAATTGTGCTCAATAATATCCATCGCCTTGCATGTAGCAAACTGTAAGCGCAGACACGACTAGCCTAGACTAACGATTTAATTGTGCTCAATAATATCCATCGCCTTGCATGTAACAAACAGTAAGCGCAGACACGACTAGCCTAGACTAACGATTTAATTGTGCTCAATAATATCCATCGCCTTGAAGGAACAAACAGTAAGCGCAGATACGACTAGCCTAGACTAACGATTTAATTGTGCTCAATAATATCCATCGCCATGCATGTAACAAACAGTAATTGCTTACACGACTAGCCTAGACTAACGATTTAACTGTGCTCAATAATATCCATCGCCATGCATGTAACAAACTGTAAGCGTAGACACGACTAGCCTAGACTAACGATTTAATTGTGCTCAATAATATCCATCGCCTTGCATGTAGCAATCTGTAAGCGCAGACACGACTAGCCTAGACTAACAATTTAATTGTGCTCAATAATATCCATCGCCTTGCATGTAACAAACAGTAAGCGCAGACACGACTAGCCTAGACTAACGATTTAATTGTGCTCAATAATATCCATCGCCTTGAAGGAACAAACAGTAAGCGCAGATACGACTAGCCTAGACTAACGATTTAATTGTGCTCAATAATATCCATCGCCATGCATGTAACAAACAGTAATTGCTTACACGACTAGCCTAGACTAACGATTTAATTGTGCTCAATAATATCCATCGCCTTGAAGGAACAAACAGTAAGCGCAGATACGACTAGCCTAGACTAACGATTTAATTGTGCTCAATAATATCCATCGCCATGCATGTAACAAACAGTAATTGCTTACACGACTAGCCTAGACTAACGATTTAACTGTGCTCAATAATATCCATCGCCATGCATGTAACAAACTGTAAGCGCAGACACGACTAGCCTAGACTAAAGATTTAACTGTGCTCAATAATATCCATCGCCATGCATGTAACAAACTGTAAGCGTAGACACGACTAGCCTAGACTAACGATTTAATTGTGCTTAATAATAATATATCATGTTTATTTAAGTTTTGTTGCACAGGGACAGGAGAGCTGTGAGGCCTTACTCCGCCGATCCATTGATAAACACTCGCCAGTCAAACCTGCCCTTATTCTCCACTTCAATTAGCCTTGTGCTAAGAGTTTCCTAATCCAGTCTTTCCACACCTGTTTAATCTGATTACAACATTTCATTTTTTGTCAAGGTTTTATGATTTTGTGTATGAAAAAGGGTTATCATAAGGAATTAAAAGCGTTAACTTGTAAATGTCAATAGATTGCTTGTAAATATTTTTCCAAAACCCATTGAATTCATGTATCATGTAAAATGGAACACTTGTGAACTCCAGTATAGATTTTTGGTAATAACTTCTAAACTCAAAATTTAGACCTCAATATTACACACAAGAAAAACACGTGAACAATTTGTATACGCTGAAAAGGAGTTTAACCAGATTCACTCCAATCACTACTGTCATATTTATAGTTTTCTTTAGCTAGCACTTATAATGGGTGTATTTTATTGTATTTAATCTGTGTGAAAGTAAACAGTTATGTCAAATATAAAGTAGGCATATTTGATTGATTAATCATTTTATGAATAGTATTTTTGGTAATTATAGCCCAATCAGAAGCTATCACAATTCATATTTGAAAACCAGCTCGTTTTCATCCATATTTTACGCACTATATTAACTATGTACTTATAGAGTTTAAATTTAAGCTGAAATCTAGGTTTAAAAAAAAAATGTATTTGTGCATATGTACCTTAAGGATTTGTTTCTACAATTATTTTACTCATATATATTTAGAACTTCATTTTGGTATTTACAGTATACTTTATAGTATATTGCTTTTGAGCTTTTTAAAATAAACATTAAATACTGCACTGAGATAAATAAATATGGCGAGTTACAAATGTAGGGGAGAACCAACTTTGCAGGCAAACCAGTCATGTGAAAACCTCACTCCCGGCAAGTTTTCCACCTCATGTGTCACATTACAACATGGTTTTGATGTTACTTTAGCTCCTTGCCATATTATAATTTTTTTCTGGATAGTTTTTTGCATTTTACATCAATACAAACTAAAAATATGTCAGATTATATTTATTTTATTTATTGAGGTAATTAACTCGTTATTTTATATAGTTTATAAGCAAAGTTATAATTTATATACTATTTATGTTCTAATTTAATTAAATGTTTGTATCTGCTATTGTATATTTATTTCTGTGTAGTACTTTACAATAAACACTTAATAGAGGATTATGAGAAATAAGTATGGTGTGTTTCAAATGTAGAGCAACCCAGTCATATGGATACCTATCTAGCAGGTCTTCCACATCTTGTGCTATAGGCCCTATATTACATGTTTACTGTCATTGTGACTGCCATATTTTGTTATAAATACATTTAATATTTTTTACTCACAAAAACTAAATAAAGATAAACGTTTGGTTTATTTTATAATTATTAATGTTTTTTTGTTCAATGTTATTGAGGTAATTATTTTGTTGTCTTGTATAGTTTATAAGTACATTTTATATCCTTGTGCATTTTAATATATCAAACTACAGTATGGAAAATATAATTCTTGTACACTGCATTACACAGTACTCATGTATTTACTGAGTATATGCATACATTTTAAAAATCAAAATTTCATAATATTTCAAATAATAATGCCTGTTTTATTGTAAGACATCTCGGATGTTAATAAATAATTACGTCTATACTCACCAGTTTTAAAATTAAAGCCAAACACAAATTTAAATTCTGTTTTACTAGCATCTATTTAATTTTACTTGTTAGTGTAGTATGTTTGAGATACATTCCACAAATAACTTTTAGACGAGTTAACACGTTCACTGCCAAACATCACGTACTGATAGTTACAGACTTGAATGAACGCGACCCCATGCCTAACAGTGGTTCGCAGGCGTTCTACAGGCTGTAATGTAGCGAGCACATCGGGCTAAGTTGTATGATGATGATGCCGTTATTAAATATTTTCTATGTAAGACTTTTTTTACATATAGCAACACTTTTTTCAGTTGATACATTGTTTAACAAATCACTGGATGTTATTTAATTAATTTGTAAAAATCAACCTTGTACAACTTTACTACTTATTTTCCCCTGAACATTTGTATATCTATATTATTATATCGTGTCATGAATAAACTCTGTAATCTACTATGTTAAAGAATACGTCATGTTAGCATAACAAATTAATATTATAATATTATTTTAAAATAAATTACTGTGTTTATCAAGGAACATTACGTGAACATTTCAGTTCCACATAAACATACAACAAGGGTTTACAGTTGAAATACACATAAAGTGCTTTATTTTACTTAGAAATAAAGCGTTTTGTACGTTTATAAAATATAGAAAACTGTAAAATATTAGTTTGTGTTTAATTTTAAATGTGTACTACATAAATTCGTTAGTATATGGGTCGCATTAGGTTTTCTAGCGGATCAAATTTAAAACATGTAGTTTCACTACTGAACAATGTAAAATTTAACTAAAATAACCACAGACCGAAACAAACTTGTCTTAAATTTATCATTAATTTGAATTAAAATGTCACTAAACAATACGTAGTTAACTTTCAAACACAATTGTCTATGTTTTAGGAATTTTTTGGTGCATCACACGTGTGTGACATCGGTCCACAGAGTTGTTATTACAAGCTCCGGACCAAATGTCACATATATAGGCCCATGTGACCATCAAGAAAAATATGTTATCTATGTTTTACACATTTATATTGATAAATATAATAAAAATTTATTTTGCGAAAATCTGTTTATATTCTAAACTATAATACAAATTTATTTCATTTAAAATACTTGTTAAAATTGTAACGAGTAGAAAATATATGTTACTTGTTATGCCAATATCAATCTGCAAAACATGGGGCTGCACAAAGGCCAATATTGTTTTTAATGTTGTCTGTGCAATATTTTCAATAGTAAATTGTTGCTTTCCTCTTCTTTTAGGCCTCATAGCACTAGCGACATCTTACTTTTATTCTTATTCTTTCCCCCTAATAGGCAAAATAAAAATCCCACGCCCCGTATATTTGACGGACATTCCCACAGCCCAATATGCAATAGAACAGTTGAAATAATAGACCGACTGTCAACCAAATAACATTTAGTAACATAAAGCATGTGTTACATTTACGTGACATCGGGCTGAGTATGCACCCCAAGCGACACTCATGTGTGACGTTAGTCTATAGTGTAAATCTTTGTGTCACAAATACGTGATGTTAGTCTATTTCAAAAGTCCAATTTAGCAGTCGGTAACGAACGTGTTAATTATGTAAGATTTTACTAAAATTTTGCAAAGCATTTCAGATGCTATAGTCCTTTTATGTACATTGAAATAAGTGACATCGTAGGAAACCAACAGTATATATGGTCCATGGCCACAAAAACTTAAATGACCAATTTCTTTTTTACAACTATATAAAAAATGATAATTTAACAGGGTTTTTCATATAGAGTAGCGGTGGAAGGAGTTTTGAACAAGGGGGTCAATCGTGATTCGTGACAAAAGTGAGGGGGGGTCCGGGGAGACCCCCCTACCCCCGGGTAGGAACACTAACCTAGCACAAACTTAGCATAGAAGGGCCGTATTTATGTACGCCGGCGTGGTGACTCAGCAGTTAAGGCTGACTGCTCAGGACTTTTTCCAAGGTTTAATCCCCAACTGAGCCAGTGTTCAGTACTTCCCTCGTTTGGTACTTCCTTCGTTCGGTACTTCCCTCGTTCGGTACTTCCCTCTTTCGTACTTCCCTCGTTCGGTACTTCCCTCGTTCGGTACTTCCCTCGTTCGGTACTTCTCTCGTTCGGTACTTCCCTCGTTCGGTACTTCCCTCGTTCGGTACTTCCCTCGTTCGGTACTTCCCTCGTTCGGTACTTCCCTCGTTCGGTACTTCCCTCGTTCGGTACTTCCCTCGTTCGGTACTTCCCTCGTTCGGTACTTCCCTCGTTCGGTACTTCCCTCGTTCGGTACTTCCCTCGTTCGGTACTTCCCTCGTTCGGTACTT
Source organism: Stictocephala bisonia (assembly GCA_035578905.1). Lineage (NCBI taxonomy): Eukaryota > Metazoa > Arthropoda > Insecta > Hemiptera > Membracidae > Stictocephala > Stictocephala bisonia. Next base: position 74,872 of record JAQJVL010000875.1, read on the forward strand.
CCCTCGTTCGGTACTTCCCTCGTTCGGTACATCCCTCTTTCGGTACTTCCCTCGTTCGGTACTTCCCTCGTTCGGTACTTCCCTCGTTCGGTACTTCCCTCGTTCGGTACTTCCCTCGTTCGGTACTTCCTTCGTTCGGTACTTCCCTCGTTCGGTACTTCCCTCGTTCGGTACTTCCTTCGTTCGGTACTTCCCTCGCTCGGTACTTCCCTCGATCGGTACTTCTCTCGTTCGGTACTTCCCTCGTTCGGTACTTCCCTCGTTCGGTACTTCCCTCGTTCGGTACTTCCCTCGTTCGGTACTTCCTTCGTTCGGTACTTCCCTCGTTCGGTACTTCCCTCGTTCGGTACTTCCCTCGTTCGGTACTTCCCTCGTTCGGTACTTCCCTCGTTCGGTACTTCCCTCGTTCGGTACTTCCCTCGTTCGGTACTTCCCTCGTTCAATAAGGTTCACGCACATGCTGACACATGTTAACCGAGTGTGGTTCAAAATATTCTATAGTAACATTTTAAAATACTATAAACAATATTAAATATATTTTGTTATTGTTACAATATTAAATATTTAAAAAAATTTGTGTGTGTCAGCAATAAGACGTAACAAGCCTTGTGTAGCACTAACTCCTAAGCCCTACATTACAGCGTAAGAAGTCTTGTGTGGCACTAACCCCTAAACCCTACATTACAGTGTAAGAAATCTTGTGTGGCACAAACTCTTACGGAAGAAGTGTCAGGCTCCGTTATCCCAGGAGCCTGAGCTGGCCGGTAGGACGGAATGCAGGATGTAAACAAACTATGAAAACTTTGAATTTGCCAATGAGCGACAAAGCCGTGAAGTTTAGTGACTATTTATTTATACATGTGTCAGAGAAAGTGACGCTAATTTTTTCCCTACATTCATTTGTGCTCTGTATTTTTCAGATCCATGGAGAACGTAAGGGTGTCATGTAAGCCTAATGAATATGGAACCACTGAAAAATACGTTTCTTTCTCAAACCAAAGTATGGTATGTCCTCATTAAAACTTATGTAGTGTTTTGTTATTTTATACCTTACCATAAACTAAATATCTTCGTGTTAGACTAACATAGCAATAAAAGCATAAAAGCCACTACTTAACTGCATTGGAATTTGTAAAATGATTCACTGATAGTAGGTGGAATTATGAAAATTACATACCATTAACTGAAATTACATCAATCAATCTACTATTTACTCACAAAATGTTGTGTGAGAATTTAAATTAGGCTACATTTATCATAAATCAATGAGCCACTTTAAAGTTAAAGAGTTTTGATTTATTATTATACGGTATCAAAATTAATCTTTTTTACATTTTGTTCAAAATTATTGGTATTCAATATTTCTTTTATGACCCCCCTGACTCCTTCCTACATTTTCAGGGGGGTCAGTTGACCCCTCTGACCCCCCAGTTCCACCGCCACTGTTCATTATATTAAATCAAATAAGATGGGTTTGGATGATAAACATAACTACTTATTATCTTTATCATAGTTTCTCATTTAGTGTGTAGAGTTGGAATATATTATTTTAAAATAAAAGCTTGCGATGCTAATTACAGCCGTACACAAACTTCGACAAACACTTGCTTAACAACTATCACTAGTCATCACTAGTCAAGTTTCATTAAATTAATCAGTTTACACTTTTATAAACATGTAATGTAAGTTTTTTAAACCAGTACAATCAACTAATCAAATTATATTGGCAATAAACAGGTTGGTGTTTATTTTCCTGTTGCACCAAAATATCTTAAAATGGAAGCTTTTTTAGAAGAAAACTTGTTAAATCATCATTTTATTTATATTCTTTTAATATTGGAAGACATTTTCATATTTACAACCAATTGTGATCACTTGCTTCTAATTTTCCTCCAATTTATTCAATCTAGAAAATGTAAATATATGTAAAATTGTATATAGGAACAAAAGAAGGACCTAAGAATTGTCTAAAAAATACCTCCTCATTCTTAACATGAATATTTTTAAAAGTAAAATATTAACTTTCCGATCAAACAATCATGAGTCCCATTGCGATTTTTTACAATGAGCTGGACCATAAAGAAAATTTCTTCACATTTTGCAGCATATTTGAACAAAATATAGTTATATTATAAATTTAACATGATTTATTAGAAACCATGTCAAGAATCCAAGTAGACACAGTTTATATGGATTTCCAAATCCTGATATCCAAGGATGTATTCAAAATTAATTAATATTTTCATTAATATTTTAATTAGACATTCCTTTTGTACGTCTATAACAGCTATTGAGTGTTATGTTACAAAAGAAACCAGAGCAAATTATCAAAAATAATAACAGTTAACTATTATGTCTACAACCTTTTAACATATGACATATACTAATGCAAAGAAGTGATTTGAGTCCTCCATAAACTTCAAAAATTTGTCCATCTGACACTATACCATCTATTTTGTGTTTACCTAAAAAACATTAGGTAGACATTCCTTTTTTGAAGTTCCTGTCTTGAGTAAAATGTTTATTCATGATAAATTGACATATGGTATTCTTTCTTGTTTCATGTATGGTATTGGAATTGAATGAACTCTTTAAAATGGGCAAGAATAATAAAAGGTTCCACTGTAAAAATAAGAAATAAATTTTCTTTATTGTACTCAAGATGCCAAATATAGCCAAACCTGAATGAATTAAAGGAACTTGATGATAAATGCTATAGATCACAAATTTCTATAATCTCAATAAAATGTCTAAAACATCAGAAATGTGAATATTCTATCAGTATTTTTAAATATTTAATGGAGTATGCCGAGAAAAAGTAGTTAATAGTTGTTTTAAAATTTGTATATGTGTACCTGGTAAAATTTAAGAAGATTGAGTTACATTAAACAACCTGAAGGTAACTTGTTTAGGACGCCTTCATGTTAATGACGTGCCTACCCATTATTTTCACTTAGTTTGAAAGCTTTCTGAGAGTTTGGTAATCTCAGTAAAGAGTTAATTTAATTTCATATTTGCACTGTTACAAGCTTGAAGAAGTTCACGGTTCTTCTCAGAACGTATACGTTGTTGTTTTAACAACAATTTATGATAATGAAAATGTATCAACTTATGTTTTTTTTTACATGATTAATTATATTTTGTCTAATTAGCCTATATACAATAAAGTGAATTTTATTCTCAAAGTGTAAAATTAAGATTGGTTTGTAGCATATTTTGCATATATATGATTAGACATAGAAACCTTTTTTCATTCACTAATGAGTTTGGGTACTAACTTGACCTCATTCTCAGTATAATTTTATGATTAGGTATGAATATTATTATTTTTTTTTTTTTTTTTTTTTTTTTTTTTTTTATATATATATACTGTATCTGGCTTGAGATCGATAATAAAGCTTTATGAAAAAAGATCACATTTTACATTGCAATATCCATAGAAAGTTTTAGTTTAAGCTTGATTTAGTGAATCTTCCCACTTGACATGAGCATGCTTGATGGCGTTTGAGTCAAGCTTTCACACACTGTGTTGTCAAGTACACACTGTGTCTGGAATACAAACAATTTATAAACAAAAACAAAATGTTATAGGTTATTATAAACAGTAAAAGACATCAGTGATCATAAAATATTTCCTTGCACACAAAGTCACATATTCAAATGGGAAGGTTATTGGACAGGTGTAGATAAAGAATTGAAACGTAACAACCATGCAGGGTGTGAATGCGGTTTATGGTTATGGCTGGCTAATATGATCATACTATTGGCCGTAGCATTCCCAAGCCCCTCATAGTTCCAGCATTTGCTGTAAGAGCACTCTGTTGGGAGTTTGAGTAAATTGACATAATTATAGAACTTTATTAAGGACTTGCATTGCACACAAACAGTTGACAGATAAAACGCTACAACTGGGATTGCAAGTGAGAACTGTCTCCGTGTGTGGCCGTGACATGGAATTCAAAGGTATAAATTGGCCAGTCACAGATTAGATAGAAGGTGAATGTACGAATCTTCAACATGGCGGACTCTGGTGGACAATGGAGATTTTGTCAGTTTCAACAAAACCCCTTCCTAACGTGAATCTTTCCCCTCAGCGGTGCTACTAATTTGAGTGTTGTATGAAAAATGTATATTATATATTTCTTATGTGTAGTGATGGATGGGTGATACCATTTATATTCATGAGGATCCAATTTTATATTGTCTTGTAAATTAATTAATCTACATATGTAATAAGATAACAACAATTCATAGATCGTAAACCCAATATAAAATTTATTTTTAATATAACACAAACTATAAATATATAAGTTTGTGTTATATTATAATATAATCTTATATTATATTATAATATAATACTATATAAATATAAACATATAAACATGAAAAACTAAACCGAACAACTTTATTTAATACAAAAAGTGAAGATGAAAAATGGCTTAGTGGCACATACTCAAGCATTTCAAGAAATGTACAAAAAATAGTTAACAAGAACATGAAATCTAAGATATTATTTAAATCCAGTAATAAATTAAAAAATAAAATAGGTAACCCTAAAGATAAAGTTGAAAAAGATTCTCAATCTGGCATATACAAAATAAAATGCAATGATTGTGAAATGGTGTACATAGGTCAAACTAAAAGAACTATCAACAAAAGGTTCAGTGAACATCAAGCCTATTTTAAATACAACAGAAGAGAAAAATCTGCTATAGCTGCCCATTGCATAGACAATAATCATAATTTTTCAAAACACAATGTTTCATTACTTAAACAGATAGTCAAGCCTAAATTCTTAAATGCATGGGAGACGTACTTTATAAAATCAGAAAGAAATGATAAACTATTAAATAACGATGAAGGACCTATCTTAAACTCTAGACTGATTAATTTAATTACAAAAAAGTCAACGTAATTTTTTACTTTTTTCTCTTTGATTCTCTCACATGTTTTTCTCAGCATTTAAATTTTGTTAAATAGTCAGATGTTTTTCATTTATATATTTTCTAGTTGTACAAAATAATAATTTTTATTTACACATAACCTGAAGATGGAAGCTTTGCTTTCGAAAACGTTTGTGTTATATTAAAAATAAATTTTATATTGGATTTACGATCTATGAATTGTTGTTATCTTATACTATTTCCAATATTTGCTCATATACCTTTTATACATATGTAATAATTTCTAAATTTATTTATTTATTAAGACGCCGATCATCAAGATATAGCCAAAAATGTATTTTGAATTAGTGTTATGAGTGTAGAAGAGTGTTATATCTCATTGTACCTAAAACAATAAGAGTAGTTGCAAGACATTTCAGGATTTTTTAATCTATGAATTCATCTTTCTATCTGTAGTAAGCGTTTATTTCAATATTTTATACCACCTTTCAAATTATTCTACAGGTTATAATAATCACACCATAAATAGACCCCATCTGATTCAAAATTAAACACTTCTACTAAATACAATTAACCGTTTTCTCCCAATGTTACTTTTGTTACCATTGTGTGAAATGGTTTAATTGCTGCAAACCATGGTGTGAAATAATATTTTATAGTAGAAAACCAATATGATATTCAACACATATCTGAGGTTAAAAGAGTGGTTATATTCTTTGTTCTATGTCTTCAATTTTATTTTATTTTAAAAAACAGATTTTGTCTTCTTATTATGTTTAACTAAAACATATTTCTTGCATTTGCAGCAAACTATAGTAGTTTTATCCACGGTAACTCTTCTCTTCCAGGTACTGTGGTTTTACCAAGTTTTGGCATAATTGCTCTAAAACGTATGGTAACAACATACACTCCTATGCAAAATTATCGCATCACCTTCAAAAACCATGTTTTTAACCACAAGAGAGTTTATAACTGGTTTTTTATCAGTAGTAACACGCAGATAAGCAAGAATTCCTAAAAAAAAAGTCCTAAAGACAGCCAAATAGTCTTACCTGTTTGTTTTTTTCTTATCTATGCATGCTACAAAGTTCAAACTGAGTATCATTAGCCTATTCAATAACCTTCCCGTTTTTGAATATGTGACTTTGTGTGCAAGGAAATATTTTATGATCACTGATGTTTTTTACTATTTATAATAACCTATAAAATTTTGTTTTTTTAAATAAATTGTTTGTATAGGCTTTATAAATCATTTTGGGTACTCATTCCTTAGCTTACGGACTATATTGTGATTGGTCTTGATAATTCTATAAGTTTACAGTGTAAAGTGTTAATTTTTAGTCATGCCTCACTACTTAACTGTTGCAGAAACTTCCCTAGTAAAATCTTTAATGCAACAAGTTAGATCTACTGGCAAGTGGCAGAAATACTAGATGCGCATAATACCATTATTTGTAGAGCCTTAAGATGGGTACAGGAAACTAAATCTGATGAGAGAATTCCAAAACAAGGCCGGCCTAAAGTGTTAAACCAGCAACACAATGGATTTTTAGTTCTTAATTCACTTAGAGAAAGAATCACAACTAGTACATATCTGCAGGAATTGATTAGACATGAAAGAAATGTTCACATTTCCATCAGTACGGTGAGGAGACGTCTGAACAGAGTTGAGTTAGCCAGGCCCACGTCTCACCAGGCTGCACCATATTGCTTGACTTGCATTTGCTTGTGATAATGTTAATTGGATCCTGAGCAATAGGAACGAGCTTTATTTTCTGGTTAAACTAGAGTGAACCTAAGAGGTCAAGATGGACTAATAAGTCAGGTGCGTATTCTTAAATCTGCTTTGCTCAAAGGGAACCTTTCGAAAGTGGCTCTGTTATGTTTTGAGAAGGCATAGGCTTTGAAGCCTGCACAGCAATAGATACTGTTCCAGGCCCAGCTGTTAAAGCAGAAAGGTACATACTGGTCATTTTGCAAAATCATGGCATGCCATTTGCACCTTTTATAGAAGAAAATGTTCTGCTAATGCAAAACAACACCCGCCTACACAATGCTAGAGCCGTTACACGTTACCTAAGGGAAGCTGGTGTGAAAAAATTGACATGAATCCTTAAGAAGTCTTGACATGAATCCTTAAGAACAACTGTGGGACACTCTTAAAAGACTTGTCTTGGCTCGGGTTCACACACCACAAACTTTACGTGAGGTTTAAGACGTTTTGCAAGAAGAGTGGAAAAATATCCTCCAAGAAACCATAAGAAATCTCATTGGAGGGATGTATAGAAGAAACTAGAAAGCTCCAAGCAGTCATATGTGCTAGAGGAGTTAGTACCAGGTATTGAAAATGTAACATAATAGTTTCAGCTATAGAGACATGCTGAAGAACAAACATCACTTATTTTTACTGAGTAATGTTAAAAATTATGCTATCTCTTGTGACTCAATAAACTTGTTCAGACACTATCAAAATTCTCTTTCATGTTTCCTACCACTTCTGCCATGCTAATTTAAATAAACTCAAACATCTTACCCCTCTCCATGAACATAACAATGGAATCTATGAAAATAATCAAATGGTGCGATAATGTTGCATAGGAGTGTATTTACATAACTGAAAAAATTACCCTACTAAATATGCATTGGTTATTAAATGTTATAGATTGTATCTGCAATGGTTTAAAAAATAAAAAGGCGTTTCCAGACTTTACAAACATACTGTATATTGAAAAGTCTATACAAATACCAAAAGATTCCTCACTTGACAGTAGTAAGTGACTATATATATTATATACGTTTGTGGCCACCAACCATATTTTAAAACTGTTAACATAAATTGACAAAAATTATAATGTCGTACAAAAATATAAGTGTTTAAAAGTAACATGCGCACTGATTCATACTGAAACATTGTTTACTTTACAACATGAAACTTTGCTTCCTCGAATATACATGAAAATGCATATAAATTAATACCTAAAGCTAAATATCAACTACTGACCTAAAAAATACTCAGCTGTAGATTACCTCATCTGAAATATATTTGGCTGCTGAACTTCTAAAACAACCTTCATACTATTGCTTCTAAGTAATTATGGTATCTCACACAAAATTTATAGTTTTATATAAAATGTTTTTTTAAATGTAAACTAAAGGACCTACAAATAAAATAAACTGGGTCGAACATTGATGGCGAACCAGTAAATATTTTATTTAAAAACTGCCATTCTAAAGCTTTCCTTCAGTGGTTTCCTAAACAGTTTAAATGCCTTATTACATCCCCCTTCTACAGTTAATTAATTTAGGTTTGCTTGCTAAGCAGATTAAGAAAATGCCTTTAAAACTTAAATTATAACTGTTGATGTAAAAGCCTTATGGACGTGGCAAATACAGTAGCAGGCGGTATTGTATTAGCATACAGATGGGGTAGTTTAGCATAATCACGTTTTGTGTAATACCATCTTCAGAAGTTAATTTTTTTAATGGATACTGCTAAAAAGTTTATTTCATCATAGCTTCTATTTTATTTTTAATTATATACAGGGTGTTTGAGACCATCCAACTGCAATTAGTTTTAAATGTGAACAAAACTACTAGTGTTATGCAGAGGTTCAGTCGCATGTGGTTGTCTTTGACCATCTCACAACCTAATCAATACACGATTAAAGAGAAAATGTCTCATATCAGCGATACGTAGAGATTCTTTTATATCATTTACATAGAGTTGGACTTCACAGCTAAGGACTGATGTTATGTCATTAATAAATAATAAGAAAACAAAGGTCGCAAATAACAGCCTTGTGGTACTCCTGAACTGGCAACAAAGTTCTCTGAATACAAGCCACCAAATCATGCATGTTAATATATCAATATAGAGACTTTGTAGTGTCAACATACTCTAATGGATATAGAGAATAATATATAATTTAAGAGCTCTAGTTTAGGTTGTTATTGGATTGTGAAAATAAATCTCATAGTATCAACATGCCCAATAATATTAGACATAGCTTTGCTCCAAGGTGTGTATTTCGCAATAAACCACTCTCCTGGCCACTGTACTGTCATTCTATAATACTAGAAAATAACTAAATTCCTTAGTGAAAAATAAATAAAACCAATATCAAGAATAATTTGAAAACAATATAATTTTTTTATCAAAATATTAACATGTTATTAATAAAATTCACAGCCAAAATATAGATCAAACATACTAATTACTAAATATAATACACTAAATTTCTATATAAAAATAAGATAATAAAATCAAATAACAACCACCATTATCTATGGTATTGGATCAAGCCTTGATATAAAACTAGTTAGAAAACATATGCAAAATCATGTAATTCAATTACAGCCGCTTTGTCCCTACAAAATACAAAGCACATCTAAATTTTCCCCCAGCCTTAACGCCCATTACTTCTCTAAGTTCGTACGTTGAGTTTGAATTGCCGTGGGAACCATGAGTTAACTGATAATTCCTCCATGAAGCTGCTTCCAGCAGTTGTATAACTACAGCCACACTGGTCCTTACATTAATGTAAGAGCATATCCATATATCACTTTGCTTCTAACCATTTTACCAATTTAAGGCTCATGTCGGTTTGATTAGTAACCTCGAAACACAAATTAGTATTGACATTACACTAAGAATGCTCCAAGTTGTATTAGAAACAAATTTATAAGTGTTTTTATTTCTTGATTCTTATTAAAATCTTATAATATTATCTTTATAACCAGTAATTTACTACTAACAAAATATACCTTTTGAACTAAGAATAGTTTAAGAATCCAATATTTAATGTAAAATATGTAAAGATTCACACTAAATGTGGAGAAGTGAAATATTTGATTTATTCACTTCTTTTGGTTGACATTGTCTAATCAAACTCTTGAAAAATTAACTAATACTGACATTTAAAACAACAACGTTTTTTATTTTGGTTTTTAAATCAATATATATGGAGCAAACATTCAAACTGTGCTTTCTCCATCAGATGTAATTTTCCAGGAAGTACAAAAAACGTTTAACTAAAGAATAAACTTGTTCAAAGGCTTGTAATATATTTTAAACTGATGTTATAGGTAAGAATGATAAAATCCAACCTTACATATGATTTACTAGCTATATTTTAGCATAAAAATTAAATTTAAATTTGGAGAAAACATGTATTGAATGAATTAAGAGGAGAAAGCACATTTTGATTGTTGACAAAATGGATAAAGCATGTTTTGAACGGAATATTGAAATAAACAAATGTCTGGGTATAATCAGTATTAATTTTAATTTATATAAGACTACATAAATTATTACTTAGACAACAAGAATTTAAATTAATGGTCAACAAACCTTTAAACCCTTAAACCTATGTCTTCATCTAAACAGATACATATTTCTTCTGTTTCTTCATTGCCGGCAGGCAAATCATGAATAATGTGTTTGTACCACTTGAAATGATCGTCAGGTAGGTTCTCCCACTCTTCTCCAAACAATAATTTTAACAGTTTGTTCACATCTTTTTTTCTTCTCCGCTGAAATATTATGACTACAGTAATTCCTGTTTTAAGAAGTCTTTTACCATCCTGTTCACATTAATCTTCAAATCTGTAATTTTTAAAGCCTTTAACAGTAACAGTTCTCCCTGTCTCTAAAACTATCCTCTTCACTTCTGATATGTATGGTAGGTTTTTGAAATAAGCATTCAGCGATTTACAGTTCAACAGATTCCAATCAGTCCTCAAACATTTACTTTACCAACACTTCTATACACGTCATAGTACTGTTCCTTGGATATTATTGTAACATTTTTCTTGAGAACTTTTTCACAGCGACCAAAAACATGGTCAGCAGGGAGGAAACTATGACCTCTGACAGGGAAGTACATCATTATTCGTTCAATTGATGAGTTTGAAGTGTACAAAAAATGTTGAAGCAGTTGAAGGTTTATGTTATTCTTGTTCTGGGAAATACAGCCATCACTAAAGAGTCTTAAAGTGTTCTTTCCTTCTAAATTCATTTTTCCTAGATGACAGTGTAAAGCGGAAAAAATGTCTGTGCTGCCTTTGCCTGCCAATTCTTCAGTCCAGGTATAAAATGATGGATTCGCCCCATCCAAACTCACGATACAAAAATAATAAAAATTGAATTGCCTCATATAATAGGCTTCTTGAATATTAGTTTTTTGTAATTGTTGTATTTGCTGAAGACCAAATCATAAACTTACAGTAAATTCGTCAGTTTTTGCTTTCATTATGGAATCAAATGAATTGGCTCTTATTTTATGAATTCTTTTTTTATCATTAGATTGGCTCGTTCAGTTTTTAATCTTTTGGTCCAATAAAGAACATGTGCTGCAGACACCACTAGATAGAGATTTGAAGCCTATATTAAATTCAGATACAAAAATTCTTCTGAACATAGCAAAATTTACTTTGTGCAGATCATCAGTACAGGATTCATTGTAAATCTTGTGAAGCTTCTGTATACTCAATTTACAATGTACGTATAACCTCTGAGATTTTTTCTCCCATAATGAATCTCAGAAGCCTTTAAATTTGAGATAAACTCTCTCACTTTATTTTTATTTATTTTTTTTTTTTTTTTTTTTTTTTTTGTCAATACTTCTATGACTTTTTTGTCCCCCTCCTCCTTGTCATCAATAGGTTGACCAGCATAAGACTTCTTAACAATATTTGGCCAACCTAGTCCATCCAAATTTAGTTATAGTTACAAAGTTCTTTTTACAAACACAAATTCTTTTAACACTACTATTTGTTATAAAATAAGAAGTAGAATAGGGGTGCTGTGATCCTGCAGATTGTGATTTGTTTTTGTTTGGGTCGTTAGGCATTCAAGAAACATTCTTTGTAAACAGTAATGACGCAATTATAGAATCTTGCCTTAATTTGTCTGGCACTTAATAAATTCTATTTCTTAGCCAACTCACATCATTAGGATTAACAACAGCACATTGAAATGTTTTGGTTGAATGTTTGCATGACACATAAACTTTACATACAGGTGCAGAATATCTGTTTATCTTATCTTCTTTCTTCTTGCCTCCTGTTTTATTCCTTTTACAAGAACCGGAATTTCCCCGCACTCACTAACACTCCATCTAATACTTCATCCATTAGGAACAATGAATTTTTATAATTTAAAATACAACATAAACCAAATAACTCAAAAACACACTGATGTCCACTAGACAAATCACCATAACCTCAAAGGCAGTATTATAATAAAAACAGAAGCATACAGTCACATGAACAAAAGGAACACTCTGATTGACTTGCTAGAGAAAGCACTGTTTGACTGAACCATACTCTTGGAGAAAACACGTTTTGATTGAATCATCAATCCTTAACATTGCTTTATAAAAGGAGAATATTTATTTTGCTTGAAAATAATATGTCCAATAGGTGCAGTCTAGCATACAGTTCATATAGGTATAAATATTTCAATATTTAATTTTTTTGGAGAAAACACGGGTTGAATGTTTGCTCCACATACACTGTACAAAACACGGGTTGAATGTTTGCTCCACATATACTGTACAAAACACGGGTTGAATGTTTGCTCCACATATACTGTACAAAACACGGGTTGAATGTTTGCTCCACATATACTGTACAAAACACGGGTTGAATGTTTGCTCCACATATACCGTACAAAACACGGGTTGAATGTTTGCTCCACATATACTGTACAAAACACGGGTTGAATGTTTGCTCCACATATACTGTACAAAACACGGGTTGAATGTTTGCTCCACATATACCGTACAAAACACGGGTTGAATGTTTGCTCCACATATACTGTACAAAACACGGGTTGAATGTTTGCTCCACATATACTGTACAAAACACGGGTTGAATGTTTGCTCTACATATACTGTACAAAACACGGGTTGAATGTTTGCTCCACATTTACTGTACAAAACGTAGATATAACAACTTATGGATTTATTTTCAAGGAATACCAAAAGTTAAGTATTAGGCTGGTTATTATGTTTTACATAACTAATAAAATATAGTTCAAAAAGTCCATAAAACTAGATCTTATCTTTATAAAACGTTCATTGAGTGTAAAAGACTAAAATTTACTTTGAAAATATCAAACAAAATACAACAGAAGGTGGTTTGTTTAGCACAACATCTCTTTTATTTTCCTTTGGAAACAAATAAAAGCTTCAATAACAGTTTACACTCTTTATTGAAAAGTTACATGGTTGCTAGCAGAAAATTGAATTGCCCTGCCTGATACTAATGTCTGAAAGTCCAAATCGATTCAAGTATAATATATTGATTTCAGTAGCTGAACTTAATCAATCGCTTTTCACCATTCCACTTCAGTTAGATGAAAAGTAGAGTTAGTTTGGTAAAGGAGTGAGAATAATAATGGTTATCTTCATCATTATCTTGTCCAATAAAGGTAATCTTCATCTATCATTGTCAATAGCAAAGGAAATCTTCACCTATCCTTGTCATTAGTAAAGGTAATCTTCACCTATCATTGTCAATAGTAAAAGCAATCTTCACATCTTCACCTATCATTGTCAATAGTAAAGGTAATCTTCACCTATCATTGTCAATAGTAAAAGCAATCTTCACCTATCCTTGTCAATAGTAAAGGTAATCTTCACCTATCTTTGTCAATAGTAAAGGTAATCTTCACCTATCATTGTCAATAGTAAAAGCAATCTTAACCTTCATTGTCAATAGCAATTGTAGTTGTCAAAACCTTTGATGTTTTGTAACAAGCACTACTCATGTCCTCTTCATGTTTGCTTACATACCCTTAGTGCATGAAGAATAATATAAAAATCCAATTTATAATGAAAACTATGTAAATATTCACACTATGGACAGTTCAAACATTAGATTCATTCACTTCTTTGTGCTCAAATTTGTATTTAATCAAGCCCTTTTTTCATTCTATACGCCATTGAAATTTTTGACTTTGTATAAATACATTGTTAAGGGACAATGGTCCAAACCTATCAAGCAAATTTCTAAGTGGACCTCTCGGGATTTGAACCTGTGACACTGCATATAAAGCAGATGTGCTAAATATTATGCTAGCAAGAGGCCTAAAGATTGAACACTTAACTAATACTCCATGTTAAAACAACAAAAGTTTTTGATTGTGGTTTTAATTGTTTGATCTACCTAATAGTATATGAATCTTCAACCATTCTTATCAATAGTAAATTGTTTTGATTCAAGACTGTGTATGTTAAAATACTATTGAAACGTAGGAAACTTTACGTTAAAATCTTGTTATGTATGTTTTATATTTATTTGTACTCTCATGTCTAGTATTGTACAAGCCTTGGTGTCCTACAATACTTGGAAATCTTCCTTTGTAACAAACAACTCCACATGTAATAATCATCTTTATCATTGAGGGACTGATTCTGAATAGCTACCGAAACAATCATATGTAAATGTTCTTTTGTGTGTATATTATATTTCATCATTCTATTTAAGTATAAAATGCTAGGCGATTGAGGATCATATATTTTATATTTTTATACATGTGAAAGTAAGGGATTACAATGATTTAAAATCATGAGAAAATGAAATGAGTCCTGAGGCTTTCAACAACATTAATTTAAAAAGTTAATAAAATTATATCGTTTAGAGAAAAGTGTTGGTTATGTCGCCTTTCTTAATATTGTATTTATTAATGCCTGTGGAATTATTTTTCTTGTGTTTAATGCACAGTGTTTATTTTAATTCATTTATTTACAGAAATCAGTTATGATTATTGAACTACACTTATACTTTGTGATTTATTTTCAGGAGCCTTGATTGATATTAATCTCTTCAATTCAGGACTTCTATAAGTGATCATAAACAGGTCACTATTGTACAATTAGATTAAACATCTACATTAGACCTACTAATTTCTGGCGTTGATTATTTAATAGCTATTTTTATACCAAACACCAATCGAAAACGATTTTGCTCTAAGTCAATTATTTCTCCAGCAAAATATGTGAAATCCATGAGAAATATTATCAAGAGAATTTGTGTATTATAGTCACCTAACACATCTTTGCATGTTTTATATTGTCTGTGGGATTAAATAAGAACTAGACAAGTTGGGTTTGAAACAATTGATGATGTGTTGAGATTGGCGTTATAATTAAGTCCTGTGCCTCTGCTATGATCTCTTGAGTCCTTGAAAATGCACAAATTCGTTTTTGAGTTTAATAGTTCTGTTTTCATGTAGTTAATTGTGCCAGTTAATATGGGCTGTGGTACACAAATATTCTATAACAGTAGTTCTCGCAGGCTCTGTTTGTCTTTGTAAATATAATAATTGATTGATGAAGGGGAAATTAGAATGTAACAAATGTTTTTTAAAAAGATAAACAACATTTTATTTTAAATTGCTTGTTTTATAATCACTAATAGAACTTCTTTAAACCTTGTTAAACTGTGCAGTAATTGGTCTCTAAAAGTGAGGGTCCTTTCAAAATTTTCTCACTTTCAATTTATATTTAATTTATCGTTATGACTTTATTCAATTTTAAAGCAAGCAAGTTGAATATTATTTTTCATCCAGTTTTAAACAAATGCTGGAAGCAAGAATGGCTCTCGATTTTTCATAGAAAACTATTAGAAAGTCCACATAAGGAGCAACGCAGAATGTGCACTATATGGCTCTTGATATTTAACACTGCAAAATCTGTGTCTTTATATGGATTTAAAACTGTCTTCTTAAAGCCATATTTTTATAAAGAGGTTATTGGTAAATATCATTCTAAATCTTAAAAACACATTCTGTAAACCCAAAAATATTTATTCTTTACCCATAAATTACTGATATTTTCCAAAGGATTTAAGGGAACAATCTTTTTCCCCGAGAAAAAGAAATACTACTACAGAATGCTCCCTTAATAAACTTTATAAAGGGCAGTTAATTGATAGGGAAACTTAGTAGAAGTTCATTAACAGTAACAAAAGTTGGTAGCTACTTGTTCCAAACGACAGTTGAGAGCGCTGTCTGCCACGTCACTTGTTTTATTATTCCTGTGTGTTCTGTACACCAAAGGAAGTATTTTTTCCTACAACTGGTAATTTTTCACTGTTTAACACATAAATCAGTGTAGTGAGTAAAAAACATAAAAATATGTGCAGTGAGAATACTGATTTGTAAAAATAATACTAGAGGTATTGATTTTATGCATGCAATAAACTTATGTTTTCAAAATTACTGTCACACAACCAAAATTAGACTATACAAAACAATAATCAGTCCAGTGCTGCTCTATGGGGCAGAAACATGGTAATTAAATGAAAAAGAAGAAAATACATTAATTTTATTTGAAAATAAAATGTTAAGGAAAATGTATGGACTAATTAATTGGGGAGGAGATTGAGGAGAAGACACAACAGAGAATTAATTAAGAGAACTTTATAAAGATTCAGATGTGGTCTGTGAATTTAAATGTCAAAGGATTAGATGGGCTGGACATTTTAAGAAGAGAGGATGACAACAATCTGAAACAAGAAATAAAAATGAACTAGGGAGGAAGACTACCAAGAGGAAGGCCACGGCAAAAATTGTGGGAATGGAAGTGAAGGCAGATCTAGAGAGATTAGGAGCTACGGAAGAAGATGCTGGGGCTTTCTTGGTGCGGCCAAACATCTTCTTAGATATGCATGTCTCTGGGAGTAAGACTAAGTAAGTATTGGTTAGGCTCGTTATTATTCCTCATGTTTGCCAACATCATAGTACAAGCCGATATGTACATTTTTGCTGATAACACTTCCTCAGTCAATTCAAATTCTAACTGAGTTGAGTTAGAGATCCAAACATTTATTTAGAGTAGTCTCTCTCAGTCTGGTACAATGGCTTTCAAATAATTCTTTGCATGAAAATGCCCCCAAAACTAAATAATTAATTTACTTCAGAATTCAAACTTTAACATCAGCAGTGAACGATTTTTTCAATTTCATGATTGATGATAAGGAGATTGGCTCGAACAGTTGGGCAGATTATCTGAACCTGTTCATTGATCAAAACTTAAAATTTTCACAGTACACGAACGAGGTTTAAAAAAGATAGCAAGTGGTATTTCTATCTTCAAATGACCCTTCTTTTTTATAAGTTCTAATTGTGTATGGATTTTTCCTCATATTTGTTATGCTGTTCCTCCTTGGGGACAAATTCAAATCAATCTATTTGTTGTGTATCTTCATCTTATTATTACTTAATAATTATATAAGATATTTACAATGTTCTTGGTTAGCACAACTCAACTTTTATTTTTAATATTTACAATGAATATAACATCTGTACAAAACGTATGATTATAACAATTCTCCCACGCTTAACCCTTTTAGTGCTATGGCCTCTAGCCTACTGTTATACCGAAAGGTGCTAGGCTAATATAGGCATAATTGCAGAAGTTTTAAAAATCATAAAACACTTATTTAAAAAGACATCTTTATGAATTTGATGTATTTATACTCAGAATAGAATTTAGAATAGTTATCTACTAACATATAAATCCTCAAATATAAATAATAAAAAACAAAAATTCAAATAAATTTCTTTTCAAATTCAAAAATAAAACTCATGAAAAAGATGTTTTTTTAATTTTATATAAAATTACAATACTCAAAATATTGTTCAATGTTTTTTAACCATACTCATGCCAAATAACAACAATTATTCTACAGTTTACAAAATAATTCAGTTTTTAATCTCAAAAAACAAGTGAGGAACTAAAAAAAAGAGTAAAACACTACCGTTACTAAAAAATGTATGAAAAGCGTAAAACCAACAGAGAACTACAAAACAGTTCATAAAACACATATTTGAAAAGATATCTATATGAATGTTATATTACTTCATTCAGAATAGAATGCATAATAATTATCTACTAACATTTAAGTCTTAAACTAAAAAAAAATAGTAACAATAAAAACAGATAAATTTATTTATTTATTTATTTTTTTTTTTTTTTAATTACAATATTTAACTTATTTTTCAATTAATTTTCCTTGTATTCCTGCAAAAGAATAATAAATATTCTACAGTTAAAAATACTGTTTTTTAACTAAAAAAAATAAGTGTGATACCCAAAAAATGGTTAAACACTGCTGCCATCAAAATCAATCTTGTGAATCATTCCAAATAAAATAATACTACAAATAGATTATAAAAAACTAATTTGATTAGATATCTCTATAATTATAATGTTTTAATATTTACTACTATAAAGATACTTGTTTTTTAACTTTTATCCTTGACAAAATTATATAAATGACAATATTAAGCTGAATAAATTGATGAACAGATAAACAATTGTTTACTTCCATTATGTAGCTATCCATGGTAAACAACGTTTGTAAAACACTTCATTATTTTGAATACAATACGGTAATATAAAACTAAAATGAACATACTATCAATATCAAAACAGTAATACTACGCAATATTACTGGGGAAAATGATGCAAAAAGAAACTGCAACAATATATTTATTTGTAGGCTATATTCTGGACATAAACAGACATTTATATAACTGTTAAAAATAACACAATTTAAAACCAATAAAAACTTTATTGGTGAGGCCTTTCGATAGCAAGAGGCCTCACAAAAAAAATACTTTTTGTATATTTATTTGTGATGTGTCTGACGATGATAGCTTGCTATTGAAAGGCCTCACTAATTAAGTTTTTATACTGGACCTTGTTGGTTAGAATCCCAAATGTTATTAAGCAGGTGAGTGATATTGGAGGGGAGAGAGGAGATTTGGAGGGAGAGGTCTATTATTCAAATTCCAATCAGCTGATTAATGATTGCAAACTTATACACTGTCGTCTGCAGCTTTATTTGTTAATTAGATGAGAATCGTTTTGTAATTATAATTTATTATTTTTGACCATAAATGTTGCTTCTGATCAGCTAAAATATTTAAAATAATCAAATATAGTTATATTTTAAATAACTCTATAGCTATATTTAAAATAATCAAATATAGTTATATTTTAAATAACTCTATAGCTATATTTAAAATAATCAAATGTTAAATTATAAAATAGAACTTACCAGAAATGTTTTCCATGATAATTTCTGCTTCTCACTTAAAAATGTACTTAAATTTATAGCTGTTGTCTTCATATGATTTTTACACTATTTACAAATCTCAATTATTCTTCTGGTGATCTGAAAAAAGTGTTGTTATAATTTCAAATTGAACACTTTAATAAATGTTGTAATACGATAATTTGATTTTTAGAATTAGCTGGGCTCATTTATAGATAGTCACAAAGAATTGATACGTACATGTAGAAAATTAATATAATTTTAAATTTGTTTATGATTTGAAAATAAGCACTATTCCAAATGGATAATGTACAAAATAGAATTTACAAAGTAAAAGATACATTTCATAGAAATTAACATAATATGGCAAATACATTAATTTATAGAGGTTAGTTTATTCAATGTTTACCCTGTTATAAAATCTTAGACTTTCAGGTAAATTGAAAATTATGTTTCAGTTTGAAATTAAAATGTCGCTGTAGTGATTATTGAGATACTGAATAATATTAGTTTACCCTTTTAGAATAATTTAATTATTTCAAATGACTCATATTAGAATAAAATACATTTTCTAATTGCAGGGCAAAAATAGGCATATATCAACTAATGAATTAAAATTAAGTATAATATATTTCTGTCTTATGACTAGACTAGACTAATGAAAATATTTACTTCAAATATAGCTAATACACTAAATCAGCCATTCCATATTTTATACAGTAAATATCAGGTAGGATTTATTGCTTCATACAGTGAAATTTGTATAGTTAAGCCGAAAATCTTCTTATGTTTGATTGGCTGGATAGTTAAGATAATGTATATTTAATAGATGCTTTCACTTGTGTTAAAGTTAAAAAGACAATAAATTTGTTTTTTTATATATAAATAATATAAAACCTTGATTCAATAATAGATGTAATAATAATAATCTGTACTGTCTTCACTTTAAAAAAGTACGGTACTAGATATACAACGTATAAAATAAAAATAAAAAAATTAAATTAAATATCTAAAAATGAAAAAATTTTGATAATTTTCTTCTTACAGTTCTTGAAATTTAAAATCATTAATTCAATATAAACAATTTCTGGTTTAGTAATTGAACAATGTTTTCTTTGAAATATCTTCTTTTAAATTTCTATGTAGATATGTATTGGAAAACATTTTCATTAAATTGTTTTCAAAACTAAGTACTGTATTTATAATTTGTATAGTATCATAGACGTTCTATTAAACCAGGTATAACAGAAGGCCTGTGGTAATATCATAGACATTCTATTAAACCAGGTATAATAGAAGGCCTGTGGTAATATCATAGACATTCTATTAAACCAGGTATAATAGAAGGCCTGTGGTAATATCATAGACATTCTATTAAACCAGGTATAACAGAAGGCCTGTGGTAATATCATAGACATTCTATTAAACCAGGTATAATAGAAGGCCTATGGTAATATCATAGACGTTCTATTAAACTAGGTGTAATAGAAGGCCTATAGTAATATCATAGACGTTCTATTAAACTAGGTGTAATAGAAGGCCTGTAGTAATATCATAGACGTTCTATTAAACTAGGTGTAATAGAAGGCCTATGGTAATATCATAGACGTTCTATTAAACTAGGTGTAATAGAAGGTCTGTTGTAATATCATAGACGTTCTATTAAACTAGGTGTAATAGAAGGTCTGTTGTAATATCATAGACGTTCTATTAAACTAGGTGTAATAGAAGGCCTATGGTAATATCATAGACGTTCTATTAAACTAGGTGTAATAGAAGGTCTGTTGTAATATCATAGACGTTCTATTAAACTAGGTGTAATAGAAGGCCTGTAGTAATATCATAGACGTTCTATTAAACTAGGTGTAAGAGAAGGCCTGTGGTAATATCATAGACGTTCTATTAAACCAGGTGTAATAGAAGGCCTGTGGTAATATCATAGACATTCTATTAAACCAGGTATAAGAGAAGGCCTGTAGTAATATCATAGACGTTCTATTAAACTAGGTGTAATAGAAGGTCTGTTGTAATATCATAGACGTTCTATTAAACTAGGTGTAATAGAAGGCCTATGGTAATATCATAGACATTCTATTAAACCAGGTATAACAGAAGGCCTGTAGTAATATCATAAACGTTCTATTAAACTAGGTGTAATAGAAGGCCTGTGGTAATATCATAGACATTCTATTAAACCAGGTATAATAGAAGGCCTGTGGTAATATCATAGACATTCTATTAAACCAGATGTAATAGAAGGCCTATAGTAATATCATAGACGTTCTATTAAACCAGGTGTAATAGAAGGTCTGTTGTAATATCGTAGACATTCTATTAAACTAGGTGTAATAGAAGGCCTGTAGTAATATCATAGACGTTCTATTAAACTAGGTGTAATAGAATGTCTGTTGTAATATCGTAGACGTTCTATTAAACCAGGTGTAATAGAAGGTCTGTTGTAATATCGTAGACGTTCTATTAAACTAGGTGTAATAGAAGGCCTGTGGTAATATCATAGACGTTCTATTAAACTAGGTGTAATAGAAGGCCTGTAGTAATATCATAGACGTTCTATTAAACTAGGTGTAATAGAAGGCCTGTAGTAATATCATAGACGTTCTATTAAACTAGGTGTATAGAGAAGGCCTGTAGTAATATCATAGACGTTCTATTAAACCAGGTGTAAGGCCTGTAGTAATATCATAGACGTTCTATTAAACTAGGTGTAATAGAAGGCCTGTAGTAATATCATAGACGTTCTATTAAACTAGGTGTAATAGAAGGCCTATGGTAATATCATAGACGTTCTATTAAACTAGGTGTAATAGAAGGCCTATGGTAATATCATAGACGTTCTATTAAACTAGGTGTAATAGAAGGCCTATGGTAATATCATAGACGTTCTATTAAACTAGGTGTAATAGAAGGCCTGTAGTAATATCATAGACGTTCTATTAAACTAGGTGTAATAGAAGGCCTGTTGTAATATCATAGACGTTCTATTAAACTAGGTGTAATAGAAGGCCTGTGGTAATATCATAGACGTTCTATTAAACTAGGTGTAATAGAAGGCCTGTGGTAATATCATAGACGTTCCATAAAACTAGGTGTAATAGAAGGCCTGTTGTAATATCGTAGACGTTCTATTAAACCAGGTGTAATAGAAGGCCTGTAGTAATATCATAGACGTTCTATTAAACTAGGTGTAATAGAAGGCCTGTGGTAATATCATAGACGTTCTATTAAACCAGGTGTAATAGAAGGTCTGTTGTAATATCGTAGACGTTCTATTAAACTAGGTGTAATAGAAGGCCTGTGGTAATATCATAGACGTTCTATTAAACTAGGTGTAATAGAAGGCCTGTAGTAATATCATAGACGTTCTATTAAACCAGGTGTAAGAGAAGGCCTGTAGTAATATCATAGACGTTCTATTAAACCAGGTGTAATAGAAGGTCTGTGGTAATATCATAGACGTTCTATTAAACTAGGTGTAATAGAAGGCCTGTAGTAATATCATAGACGTTCTATTAAACCAGGTGTAATAGAAGGTATGTTGTAATATCATAGACGTTCTATTAAACTAGGTGTAATAGAAGGCCTGTGGTAATATCATAGACATTCTATTAAACCAGGTGTAATAGAAGGCCTGTAGTAATATCATAGACGTTCTATTAAACCAGGTGTAATAGAAGGCCTGTAGTAATATCATAGACGTTCTATTAAACCAGGTGTAATATAAGGTCTGTTGTAATATCGTAGACGTTCTATTAAACTAGGTGTAATAGAAGGCCTGTGGTAATATCATAGACATTCTATTAAACCAGGTGTATAGAAGGCCTGTAGTAATATCATAGACGTTCTATTAAACCAGGTGTAATAGAAGGCCTGTAGTAATATCATGGACGTTCTATTAAACCAGGTGTAATAGAAGGTCTGTTGTAATATCATAGACGTTCTATTAAACCAGGTGTAATAGAAGGTCTGTTGTAATATCATAGACGTTCTATTAAACCAGGTGTAATAGAAGGGCTGTTGTAATATCGTAGACGTTCTATTAAACTAGGTGTAATAGAAGGTCTGTTGTAATATCGTAGACATTCTATTAAACTAGTTGTAATAGAAGGTCTGTTGTAATATCGTAGACATTTTATTAAACCAGGTGTAATAGAAGGTCTGTTGTAATATCATAGACGTTCTATTAAACCAGGTGTAATAGAAGGTATGTTGTAATATCTTAGACGTTATATTAAACTAGGTGTAATAGAAGGTCTGTTGTAATATCGTAGACATTCTACTAAACTAGGTGTAATAGAAGGTCTGTTGTAATATCATAGACGTTCTATTAATCCAGGTGTAATAGAAGGTCTGTTGTAATATCATAGACGTTCTATTAAACCAGGTTTAATAGAAGGCCTGTAGTAATATCATAGACGTTCTATTAAACCAGGTGTAATAGAAGGTCTGTTGTAATATCATAGACATTCTATTAAACCAGGTGTAATAGAAGGTCTGTTGTAATATCGTAGAAGTTCTATTAAACCAGGTGTAATAGAAGGCCTGTAGTAATATCATAGACGTTCTATTACACCAGGTGTAATAGAAGGCCTGTAGTAATATCATAGACGTTCTATTAAACTAGGTGTAATAGAAGGTCTGTTGTAATATCGTAGACGTTCTATTAAACGAGGTGTAATAGAAGGCCTGTAGTAATGTCATAGACGTTCTATTAAACCAGGTGTAATAGAAGGTCTGTTGTAATATCGTAGACGTTCTATTAAACTAGGTGTAATAGAAGGCCTGTGGTAATATCATAGACGTTCTATTAAACTAAGTGTAATAGAAGGCCTGTAGTAATATCATAGACGTTCTATTAAACCAGGTGTAAGAGAAGGCCTGTAGTAATATCATAGACATTCTATTAAACCAGATGTAATAGAAGGCCTGTAGTAATATCATAGACGTTCTATTAAACCAGGTGTAATAGAAGGCCTGTGGTAATATCATAGACGTTCTATTAAACCAGGTGTAAGAGAAGGCCTGTAGTAATATCATAGACGTTCTATTAAACCAGATGTAATAGAAGGCCTGTGGTAATATCATAGACGTTCTATTAAACCAGGTGTAATAGAAGGCCTATGGTAATATCATAGACATTCTATTAAACCAGGTGTAAGAGAAGGCCTGTAGTAATATCATAGACGTTCTATTAAACCAGGTGTAAGAGAAGGCCTGTAGTAATATCATAGACGTTCTATTAAACCAGGTGTAAGAGAAGGCCTATGGTAATATCATAGACATTCTATTAAACCAGGTGTAAGAGAAGGCCTGTAGTAATATCTTAGACGGTCTATTAAACCAGGTGTAAGAGAAGGCCTGTAGTAATATCATAGACGTTCTATTAAATCAGGTGTAATAGAAGGCCTATGGTAATATCATAGACATTTTATTAAACCAGGTGTAAGAGAAGGCCTGTAGTAATATCATAGACGTTCTATTAAACCAGGTGTAAGAGAAGGTCTATGGTAAAATAATAGACATTCTATTAAACCAGGTGTAATAGAAGGCCTATGGTAATATCATAGACATTCTATTAAACCAGGTGTAAGAAAAGGCCTGTAGTAATATCATAGACGTTCTATTAAACCAGGTGTAAGAGAAGGCCTGTGGTAATATCATAGACATTCTATTAAACCAGTTATAATAGAAGGCCTGTGGTAATATCATAGACATTCTATTAAACCAGATGTAATAGAAGGCCTATGGTAATATCATAGACGTTCTATTAAAGTAGGTGTAATAGAAGGTCTGTTGTAATATCGTAGACGTTCTATTAAACCAGGTACAACAGAAGGTCTTTGGTAATATCATAGTCAATGTAATTAGACGCTGGAAATATCAGTGATTTTATACACAAAATTGTAGGTGTATATAATCAAAAGGTAATATTCTCTGGGTGCAAGCTGTATCCAGGTTTCAACTTTACGAATATATAAAACAATAACTCTAGAACATTTTACTGTACCATTAGCATATATATACTATTGATTCTCAGCAATTTATGCCTGTGTTTCTATGTTTATGTTAGGTATTGGTAATAGCAATAAACAATCATTTTTAAATTAGCAGCTTTTGTAACGCTCAATTTACTATAGCGGCCTTAAGAATATTGCAGCTTCTATTTCACGGTCTCCAGGCTTAAAAGGTTATTAATGTGATATGGGAATACTAAAACAACAAATAAACAATATGTTCTTTTAAAGAGTTATTAAATTATGTATAGGCCAATAGTTTATTTGAGGCTAGGCTAGTAATGTAGGAAGGGTATTATATTAATTTTAATAATAATGATCACTTATATTGTAATTTCATAATTCAAGAATAAAGAAATTCAATATTTCACTTTATGAACAAATAAACTATAACTAAGCATGTGTAGAAGTCAATTTAATTCTGTTTGAAATAGGCCTAAAATAAACTCTTGAACATATTAATGACACAGCTACCTTTTTATTGAATTATAAATATCCTTTTATTTTTTCATAGACAATCCAATAACAAATCCAATAAGAATAAAGAAACCTTCAATTTTAATTTATATACAAAATTAAATCATAATAGCTCAGATATAATTTTAATTTGTAACGAAATGTTGAAACTCAGTTTAGTATGAGATCATATCTAATTAACATAAATTTCGCAATCACACCTTAAAAGGCGGGAGGCGATAATTGTCGGCCAATTACGTTTTAGCCATGTCCGTCGGAAGCTAAATGCTTCGGCAATAGTCGTGTTCATTCGGAAAGGGTCGGATCATTCCCCACCACCTATCTCTCATCTGCTCAAGAACGTTTGGGAATCTGACGATTAAGGTTCAGTAGTTTTTATTGGTTTTAACCCTCGATTCGGGCAAGTTCGCATTTGCGAACTGTTTGGGCGTTGCTAAAACGCGCAAGTTCGCAATTGTGAACTTCACGCCGCGCTTCGCTAAACAGCTCATAGAATGCGCATATGATAAGCTACGGCAATGATTTTGATCTATTCGGAAACTACGTTAAACATCGAATAATTCTGTATAACTTAATAGTCGGTTATTTCAAATCGATAATTTACACGGCATTGAGAAAGTAGCTATTGAATTCATGTTGTCGCCATATTGGACGCTTTGTATGATTCGTTGTTTGTTTGCACTCACGGTAAATACTTGGTTTTTCTGTTGTAATTATCCGTTATAAATCGTTTTGATGTGTCAGGTCATATAGGTATTATTTTATAGAGCATGTTTCTAGCTAAATTTTAGTATATAAATGAACTTTGTAGTGTTTATAGAAAATTTATAAAATATTTTTGAATGTTACTGTTACCGTGGCAACAAATTTTTAGGTTTTTGTATTGAATCCATTTATAAGTTTATAAGACATATTGTATACTTCTAAACTTATATAATGTATATATTTTCTGAAACTAGATAAAATTTAGGACATTTTTGCTATCTCACACTTTAAAATGTATTACCACAACATTGTATCCAATGGGTACCCCCACCCCCTTTCGCGACTTATGAAAAAAAATTTCCAAAGTAACGTACCAAGTAGTAAAGTAAGTAGTAAAGTAATACAAAAATCAAAAATATCTTTAGGTTAAGTTTTTATACATTATCTGGTAGCCTACATTCTTGAGATCATTTTTATACCATATACAAGTAGTTTAATTATTACAATTTACTTATTTTTATGAATTTTATAAAAACATCTTACAAATTGGTCAGAAATCGCGACCCAATACTGAAAAATATAGTGACCGGATCGAGGGTTAAATTGTGTTGTTTTAACAATTATATACAAAAATCAATACAGCTCCATCTTCAACATAGACATATATGAGTCGCTAACCGCAAAAAGGCAACACGTGATCAAAAATCACAAATTCACTTTATCACATATTTTGCTTCCTCTTCTGGAGATACATCGTTTACTGCAAAAAGGAATCACGGCTATTGAAAACTTAATGCTTGGCGCCATTTGAAAATTTCCGTTTACTGCATAAAGGGAACACTGACTGGCAGTGTTCCTTTTTTGCAGTTAACACTGTTACTGATACTGTTCATCTGCGATGCTTCTTCTTGTTTTCTCTATGGTAGCAGCTACAATAATCTGTTTTGTTTGCTCGTTTATTGTTGTTGTTATAGGTTATGTATCTTGTGATATATTGCTCATATTGTGTGTTAAGTAATTAATGAGATTAGGTGTATATTTTCTTACAAAAAATGAATTCTGACGAAGAATTTGTTGATGAGCCTATAGCCAAACGCAAGAAAGGTGTTGTAAATGAAGACAAATACAAACGAAATGTCATTAAAAATGCGAAGTTACGCCGGTCAAAACAATTTTATAATAAAATGAAAGAAGTAAATGAAGGTAGTAAGAAGTAAAGAGCTCTTGGTTAAGATGGTACATAGAGAATAAAGTAAGTCCAAATATCAGGAAATTTTACATTTTTAGCGATAATTGTTCTGGACAGAACAAGAATAATGCTCTTGTTCGCTATTGCATGGCACTGTGTGAATTAAAACGATTTGACAACATCTATTTGATTTTTCCCATGAGAGGGCATTCTTTTATGCCCGCTGATCGAGACTTTGGCATAATTCGCCGAAAATTAAGAAAAGAAGAGCGATACTACACTATCCCTGAAGTTATTAACTTAATACAAACCTCTTCTAAAATTGAAGATAAGTTTGACGATGTTGAAGTACATTCCAACCAAGTCTTTGATTTTAAGAACTGGTCTCCAACATACTATAAAAGGTCTTGTTTGAGCACAGATTCGTATGGGAAAAGTTGCCCAAAGGAAAGGAAAATTTCCTTTGGGATTTCAAGGTATCACAAGCTCAGTTTTCCTTCTACCAATCCATCAACAGTCCTGTGTTGCGAGACAATGAATGGTCTCTCCGAGTCTTCATTTAAACTTAGAAATTTTAATGAACTTAGAACTAACATAAACTCAGAGGAAAATCTTGAGCTACCCAAGATAAAGGCTTACACAGGAAAGGTGCCTATTAATGTATTAAAAATGCAAGACATTAATAAGGCAAAAGTGTATGTTCCAGCGTACAAGATGGAGTTTTGGAACCATATTATGACATGGCCTACAATGCACAACGTAGACCCTGACAGGGATGACTAGTATTTGTAAATATAATTTTTATTAAGAATTAACACCTATGTTGTTATTAGTCTATCTCCCATTAAATAAACATCCATTTTCACTTCATTTGTCTCATTTTTTATTTTGTAAACCCCATTTACTGCAAAAAGGGAACACATCCACAATCAAAATGTTGTTATAATTAGGCCTAGGTAAGAGGAAAAAACTTTTTTTAATCAGATATATTGGGTAACACCTCTAGATCAAGAAAAAAAATAGATGAACATAAAATTTTAACCATGTCAATTTCAAGCCAGTTTTTTTCATCCCCTGAAAAATTTACTTTTTGGGATATGTTCCCTTTTTGCGGTTAGCGATTCAATATGTTCTTATTATGTCAGCTGCGAACAATCACAGATAACCATCGGAGTCAAAACTGATACTTTGACGCTTTTAGAACAGGAATACGATGTTAGCGGACATTCTCATTAAATAATTACGTCGTACTTTATAAAATACGTAGCGTCGCTGTTTGCGACTACCGCACTTTTAGGCTTAATATCACAGTCGCAAATAGCGACGCTGTAGCACTAAAAGGATTAAATGTTACTTATAAGAAGATTTTGATTTGTATGTATATTACAAATCCAATCCAACTGGACGTCTGACACGTTGAGTGCGACGCAGCGGCTGAGTTGTTTCACGTTGTTCCAAGCTGGTCTCACTTGTTTTGGTTGGAGAGTTGAATGGAGTAGTATTGCAGCTGGTAGCCTGTAAATGTGGGGTCCCTACTGCAGTTATATTGTGATCTTTGTTTGAAATGACTTCTGTTGTATCAGTAACTTTTAAATATTACTTTGGCAAACTCGAGTTTGACTTCTATTTTATTTTGTTCTGGAATAACTGCTGGCTGTTGTGAAGTTGAACTTTGTAGGATTCATTGCCAAGTTAGTGTTTGGGTTTGATGTCTTGTACTGAGCTTCATATTTCCTTAATTGATCTATATATCTCTTGATGGCGTAACCTTTGTCAAGCTCAATAATATAATGTAGCCTGCCTAGTTTCTCTGCTAAAGTTCCATAGAGCCAAGATCCTGAAGGAGAGTAGTTCCTAGCTTGTACTATTTCTTCCACGCTTAGTGAATGTATCAGGTGTGGTTGAACTGCCATGTTCCTATCAGACCTTTGTGGTTTAATTAAATCAATTTTTGTTCGTACATTGCGTCAAAAAATTGTTCAGATGGTGTTTTTCCACAGTCCAAAGGAGTTGCTCTATATCTAAAAAGTAACATGTTAAGTTTATGTTGTAAAAACTCTTTCGCCTTCCATTGATGCCAACTTTTGTTTTACTAGTAGATGCCTGCCCGTTTGTACTAGGATCGACTGGAGCGATGAACCTTTGTTTGATACCTTTTTTACCACAAAACAACTTGAATTCTGCTGAAGTAAAATATAGTGGCATTGTCACTTAAAAGTATTTCAGGAAGTCCATTGTGCGAAAATACTTCATCGCACTAAGCATCTCAATGGTAGAATGGGAATTTGGTGAAGAGTTCGATATTTCGGCTTCTGGTCACTTGGAATCTGCATCAACAAAAATCATAAAATAGCGTCCTTTATACGGACCTGCGTAATCCATATGGACACACTGCCAGTTCTGCTCTAGTTGGTCCCACACATGTAAAGGAACTTATATGGGTTGTTCTTAATGTCACAGCATGATCGACAGCTTTTGACAGTGTGCTCGATGTCCTTGTCAATATTTTTCCAATAACAGTAGCTTTGAGCAAGAGCTTTCATTTTGACTATCCCAGGATTTGTGATGTGTAATTCAGAGAGTATCTCAGATTGCAATATCGAAGGTATGACCACTCGTTGTCCACGAAAAATTGCTCCTCTATAGAGATTAAACTCGGTGCTGCGTTCATTTCAAAATGCCAAATCTTTCTTAAGCTTTGACAGAATGGGATCTTCGTCTGTGCATTGAACAATTAATTCATGTGTAATAGTTCTAGTTGAAATAGCATTTATGGTTTGTTCATTTATAATTCATTCCTCATAAATTGCTCCTGGTTTGTAAATAAGAAGTGTTGTAGATAGATAATCATCATTTTTATGGTTTTCCGAACGTCTGTCTACTACTGAATAATTGAACCTATTCAAAAATGTGTTTATGGTTTTCCGAACGTCTGTCTACTACTGAATAATTGAACCTATTCAAAAATGTTGCGTAAAGAAGCAATCGTTAAGCAGTTGTGGTTGGGAGTGCTTTGTTTGGATGAAAAATTTATTGTAATGGTTTATTATCAACAATTAGTGTAAACTTTCTTCCATATAGATACTGATAAAATTTGTGGAAACACCATAAAACAGCAGTAGCCTCCCTGTCTAACTGTGAGTAAGATTGTTTAGTTAACAACGATGATCTTGAAATGAATGCTATTGGGTGTTCTGAACCATCAATAGTATGAGACAACACACCTCATAATCCAGCTGGGCTTGCGTCTGTTGCTAGAGTTAGAGGAAGAATAGGGTCGAATGGAACAAGTACTCTATCACTTGATATTTCCTGTTTCACACGATTGAAGGCATTTTCACACTTTGGATTACATTGAAATCTGGTATTCTTTTTAAGAAGTTGATATTAAGGATGTAAAAGTACTTATGGTTAAGGATTCAAGACCATCAATAGCCTCATCTATGAACTTTTTGAACTCATTTGGTGCACTCTTGATTCCAAATACAAGTCGGTTCATCATATATGTTCCCTTATGTATTGATATTGTTTGGGAATGAATGAATGAACGTTTATTTCCATATTACAAATACAAATATTGAAAAGCTTAAGACACGAGTATACAAAATAAGTTTTATAGCTTAATCTATACAACATTACATAATAAATAAAGTTTAGCAAGACATTTTAGTTTTACACATATTTTAATTTACAAATATTTAGTTTTACAGACATTTGTAAAACTTTACTGTTGTCGTCAGCCTCCAAATCTAAATAAGTCTTATAAATAACAAGAGTACAATAGCACAGTCCTCCCTGCATTTTATAAAATATATCTGCAATCTTTGGAATTGGATAGTGTGCGTCGATCACTTGAGGATTTAGGGTTAATTTGTAGTCCACACATAATCTGACAGTCCCATTAGGTTTGAGTACCAAAACAATGGGTGATCCCCATTCAGAATACTCCACTTCGATGATAGCTCCCTGATTTTCAAGATTAGTCAGTTTATTTTCTACCTTTTCACGTAGTGCGTACGGAATTAACCCCGCTTTAGCAAACATTTTAAAAAGCTTTAAAGAGGTTTGTGTTTTAATGCTGCACCTGTAATTTGAAATCTATCCTATTTTACTTTGGAATACATCCTTGAAATACTTACATATTTCTTCTCTGAATTTGTTTGCACTGTTTTTTATGCCAGATGAACTATCTACATTGATCTTGTTAATACTTATTTTAAGGTGTCTAAGCCATTAGCGGCTCAATATTGCCACAAAAGGTGTATCAATTATAAACAGCTCTTCCATGGACTTAGTTTTGTCATATTGCACTGGAACATTTAGCTCTCCTAAAGGAGTGAATCCTTCACCAGTTTACGTACGAAAACGTACATCAGTTGGCCCCAAATCTATGCCTAATCCCATCTTATTGTATTCCTTGTGACTCATGATGCTCACGGGGCTACCAGAATCAACTTCAAAAAGTGTTGTCTTCCTACCAAGCTCGACTAGAACCATAAAGTTAGAATAATCATTACGATTAGTAGTGAACTTTGGTTCATATTGATTATTCTATTTATACTGTCACCAATAGATATTCTTTGTCAAAATAATGAACCTGCTCATTAAATTCAGTGTTTCCACTATGCAGATGTTTGACATTCTGACTAGTGCGATTGCAATCTAAACTGAATGAATGAAAAAGCCTTTATTTAGTGGTGAAGTTAGGACTATACAGTCCTCTCTTCCACTTAACCACGTAAACATATAAAAATAACAACAATATTTTCAATTCATATTTAATAATATACTATACAAAATAGGAATCACAAATTATAATCTAAAACTTTTGTAATAAAAAGGTTTACTAAATTACCTAGATTAATGAAATAAACAAATGTATAGCTAATAAAATTAAAATTTTTACTAAATCGAAATGTAATGCAAATAAAATGTCTTTTAACAAAAAACAATAAAACTAAGAAAAAAATCATAAAAATTTTAAAGAAAAATAAAGCGTTATTTCTGAAGAAAAGCAAACGAACACGAGAGGAAATTACTTATTTTAATCTTTCATTCAGTTCACCCACCGTGCATGCAGCCTCACCATTAGCCCTGCAATCTCCTTGTCAGGCAGCTCTTGACCTCCCTCCCGAAGTGGGCAAACTCATTGATAGCTTTGATTCTGTCTGGTAGACAATTCCAAAGCCTGCAGGCGGTAACTGTAAAGGACTTACTAAAGATTGTTGTTCTGTACAGTGGTATTGGCAATAATAATTCACCACCTCTTGTAGTATAGCTATTGATTTGGGACAAAAGGTAAATTTGTCCAACAAGTAAGTAGAGGATGACAATTGAATTACAGCGTGCACTAGAGTAAGTATATGATACTATCACAGTTCTGTA
This sequence comes from Stictocephala bisonia, assembly GCA_035578905.1. Taxonomy (NCBI): domain Eukaryota; kingdom Metazoa; phylum Arthropoda; class Insecta; order Hemiptera; family Membracidae; genus Stictocephala; species Stictocephala bisonia. Next base: position 107,634 of record JAQJVL010000875.1, read on the forward strand.
AGTTTCAAAAGTGCTAATTGTTTAAAATAAGGGGTAGCGTGATCATCACGCCTTAGATTAAAAATGAATCTGATGCAATAATTTTGAGCACGCTGTAATCTGTCAGCGAGCTCAACAGTCATGTTATTAGTTACAAAGTCACAGTAGTTAAAGTGAGGTAGCACCAGAGTCTTTACCAGCATTAATTTAGTATTAAACGGCAGAAATAAAGCAAATCGCTTCAAACTATGAATAGTGGCAAATACTCTATTGCAAATAGTAGTAACTGTCTCATGCCAAGTCAAATATTTGTTGATTGTAAGGCCTAGATTTTTAACTTTGTCATAGTACTCTAGATTTCGGTTATTTAGATCTAGTTTAGGACACGTGTGTAGGTAGGTCAATTTGTCATAGTAAACGAGGGTTTCCAATGATCATAATCTGAGTTTTGGATTCGTTCAATTGCAAGCCGTGCTGTTTTGCCCAGTTGCAGATGGATTTGATGTCAGCGTTTGTCAAGGCTACACAGTTCTCCATATCACTGACTCGAAAGTGGGAATAAATTTGCAAATCTTCAGCGTAAAGATTGAACTTGGAATTTTTTTAATGTTGTCGTTACACTGTTGATATAAAGAGACAAGAGTAAAGGTCTTAGAACTGAGCCCTGAGGACACCTCAGGTAAAGGGCTTCCAACAAGACTCATTGTCCTCAGTTTTCACAAGTTGTCGACAGTCAGTGAGGTAGGATTTGACCCAATTAACACACCCATCGGAGAAACCGTCATGCTTTAACTTGATGAAAAACAAGGGATGATAAACACAGTCAAAGGCTTTAGAGAAATAAAAAAGAGTTAGAATTGTGACTTGCCTTTTATCCATTGACAGTCTGATGTCATCTGTAATTTTAAGAAGAGCTGGGCCAGTACTATTAAATTAAGTTTTTTATCAATGTTTGGATGCATACTTTTGATACATGGCCCAATCGGCCAAGAGAAATTAATTTTAGAGAAGAACGGTCTCTTTTATATTCTCTAATAAAATGATTAGTAAACCCACATCTTACACACGTTTTGTCAATTCCCAGGGTTTTAAAATTAAGATGTTTATGGAACAAACTTGATGTAGACTCAGCTCTATGTTTATTAAAAGTATCGTGTTTAAAACCCTTTTTTATTTGAAGGGGTTTAAATGTTTATACTACAGAAGAGAACGATAAGTGTAGTTTTTAAACTAAGCAGCCACAAGTCGTATATAATATTTTATTACAAAAATTAAAATTGCATGTATGAAAGCTCAGTGTCTAACTAAGCAAAGGTATGCAACTCAGCTATTACTCTTTGAAAAATTTTTTACTTGCATTTTTTATAAATATACATGTAAAATATATCCTTTTTAACCAATACGCTCAGCGTTACAACGTTAATAGTACCCCTTTTCGTCCTTAATACGTTGTTAAGGGACAACGGTCCAAACCTATCAAGTAAATTTCTAAGTGGACTTTCCGGGATTTGAACCCGCGGCCCTATGCATGTGAGACAGATGTGCTAATTACTAAACTACCAGAGGCCCAATATTGTTGCTAGTATATGTTGTGTCTATGGTTTTTTTCAGCTACCACTATTATTATTATATATTTTTTATTTAAAATTATGAAACTATGAAATTTATGATTGCTAATGAATTGACTATAACCTTTTAGTATTGTCTGGAGTCTCTCAGGGCTCTCACCTTGGCCCGCTTATATTTATCCTCTTCATGAACAATATTGGCAGCATAATTACCTCCCAGTACCTTATCTATGCAGATGACATGAAGATATTCGGAAGAGTACGTTCGTCCGATGACTTAACGAACGTGCAAAGCTCCCTTGTTGCCATTAGTGGATGGTGTAGAGAGAATGCAATGGAACTCAATTTATGAATAAAAATTATGAAATGCTAATGAAAGTTTATTGTTGATAGTAATAATAATATTATGAAAATCTATCATTACCTTTTGTATTTATTTATTTATTGCACTCATACATATTTATTTTTGGTAGTTTGCCAGTAATTTTAACGTTTTGAGGCATGAGTAGTTTTAGCCACGGTAAAAAGAACAACATACCGGGGTTTAGCAACTGATTGGCAGCATTGTTCAAAGTCATTCAACATCTGATTCGATTGCGGGTTACCGGCCGACCAACCGATCCACAGATTCAGCTTAGCCAATCCCAAAATTGTATTATTCTTACTCTATGCAATTCTTTTCTTATTCATAAGTAACTGTCAGACAAATGCGCGCTTGTTTTCTAGTCCTGCCCTTCTGTCTGTATTCAGTATTTAAATTCATTATTCTTTCAAATATTTTATAGAAATTTCAAGATTGTGTTTTTCTTTTAAACATCTGTAGTATTAATAAAGACTCATTTACTGCGTTCTGTTTTTAATTTAAGTAAAATTTGTGACTATTGCTGCAACATCGTTTATTTTTCAAATTTAATTTAAAACTGCTTAGTGGATCCGTGATAGACATGTCAACGTTTGAATATAATGCTCCCCAGTTTGTGGATTTTAATGCAGGAGTGGATAACGATGACAGTGATGACTCAGATACATTTTTTGGTAATGTTATTGGCTTATTTAAGAACTTGCCCTTTAGATCATTCATATTATGTAAAATTATTCATATATATTTATGGGATGATAGGTATATTCTTTTCACACCAGGATTAAATTTAAATAGGCTAAGCCTATGCATGGCTAAACATGTTAGGTAGAAAACAAATTGTTTACCTATAAATTACTTTTGTATCATTCAGTATTCTGTTTTGAATTTAAAAAATCTTGGAATTTTTCAAAATTTAATTTGCCTAAGACACAAGTGATTTGTTTTAAATTCCAATCATTCCTGGATGGCCATTATAGTCTTTTGGGTTCAGAATGTAGGTATTCCAAATTTTAGAGTGCTTAAATATAATTCTGTTATTTCTACACAGCACAAACAAAACAAAAGTTATAATATGATATTTTAACAGATTCGGTTAACACAGGCTATCCCAAGTTAAGTAATGTAACTAAAGAATGATTACCATATTGAGACTAATGTAACTTGCACATCAGATATTCTTGAACATGAAAAAAGGCATAGGATATGAGATAGCAGATAAATAGCTTTTTAGAAAATATGTGCAATTCATTGAGTCGTATTTTTATTGAGTTCAGCATTTTGTTGTGGCACCCGGAATTATTAAACAATAATTATGTTTGATCAAATGCTATTATCTTATAAAATAATGATTACATTTTAAGTTTCATGACATGCATCGAGTGGATGGTGTTACCCGTCAACAAATACAACAGGTTGGAGGTAGGCTATTCATGAATAATTGTGCAAACAGTAACATGTGGTCAGGTATAGGACGAGAAATGTATGGTTATATATGGAATAATCCGGGCTTGACTAGTTTTACTGAGTTGAGGAATCTAATTAAGCAATACCACTGGATCATCAATGAGGGAGAGAAAGGATATTTTCAAGCCATCATCAAGTTGCAAATTGGAATGGGTGATCTTCTCTCCCACTAACTCAATATCTGCTGTTTTAATATAGTTTAGTTTTGAAATTGAAAATGAAGCTGAATATTTTTATTGAATTCATTTTCAAATTAACTATTTCAAATTGACGATAAATCAACGTGAGGAATTATCGTCGAATTGTTATCCAGCCTGTCTTTGCCAAGGTGTTTCAGACACAGAACTCTTGTTGTGAAATGCAATGGTTCGTTCTTACGACCTTTCAGTGTATTGTCTGGAGTCTCTCAGGGCTCTCACCCTGGCCTGCTTATATTTATCCTCTTCATGAACAATATTGGCAGCATAATTACCTCCCAGTACCTTATCTATGCAGATGATATGAAGATATTCGGAAGAGTACGTTTGTCCGAATGATGACTTAACGAACGTGCAAAGCTCCCTTGTTGCCATTAGTGGCTGGTGTAGAGAGAATGCAATGGAACTCAATGTCCTAAAGTGTGAGGTGCTCTCTTTCAGGCGTGGACCTAATATCTATTTACATTACTACCATCTTGATAACGCCATTCTCAAGAGGGTCTATAGAGTGAAGGACTTGGGTGTAGTTATGACTCCATGCCCCTTAGAGCATATTATCCAAGTTACAGCAAGGGCCAACTCCTTATTGGGGTTTTTATTCAGAACCTCCAGGGATTTCACTTCACCTTCTACGCCTCTATAAATCTTTGGTGCGCCCTACCCTTGAATATGGCTCGGTCATCTGGTCACCATATCAGCTCAACCACATCGAACAGCTTCAGAGTATCCAGAACCAATTCATCAGACTGCTCGGCCCCCAGCTTGAATACACATACCGCACCACCCTTGTGAGTGAGGTTGGCGCCCGTCTTGGACTTCCTCCACTTCACTTGAGGCGTCAACACTCTGACTTGGTGACTCTCTACAAGCTTGCCAATGGTCTCCTGGATTGCCCCTATCTACTCTCCAACATTTATTTCTGCACCCCTCGTGGTACTCGCTCTAAGACATTATTCTGCAGACGTTTCCAGGCGGCTAACTACATGTACCATAATGGCCTATCCAGACTGCTGAGGCTTGGGAGTATGGTTGCCTCTGACATTGACTTCTTCAGTGAATCGTTAGACTCCTTCAAGAGGAAAGTCACTGTTATATTGGACTAAGCCATTTAATATTTTATATTGGATATGTTATATTGGACTAAGACTTACTTAATATTTCTAGCATTACTCATGCCATCTTGCCGATTACTTTAGTTTGCATTGTAATTTCTTTGTTAAATTGGTCTTAACCGTTGATCCAAATAAATAAATAAACTATGTGCTTTGAAACCACAGATTTAAATAGGGTCTTAACATGTTGGGTGAGATGGTTTATTAAAACATTCATCGGTTATGAGGATGAGTCTGTTTAAATCTTATGTTCAGCAGTGATTTTCCAGAGTTATTTTGTTCTCCTAAAATTTACAAGATATTGTCAAAATTATTATATCACTATTGTAGCTTTGAAAAGAAAACTATGAAATTAATTACACAATGTCATTTTATTTAACTTGATAAAGTAACAATTCAGAGCTTAAATATTAAAAACCAAGTAAAAATTTTAAAAATAATATTTACACCTGATTTAACAAAACAATAGAGGAATAGCTAATACTAAAATACATATACTTTTTTGTAATGTATATAACAATCACAAAATTGTTTGTCACAGAAATAAGATCTTTCTCCAGGTGTAAGGGCATGTACAATCCACAGTTCTTTACCCAGGTAGAGGTATTGAATAATTGGAAGGTCCACAAATAGTAGTTTTGGGTATATACATCCCAAGCTACATAAGCTTTAAAGGTTATCAGTTTGATCTCAGTCAGAGTGATACAAAATTTTGAAAGGGATCAGTTAGTAACCACCATCATGATCAGTTTCGTTAGTAGTTCATAATGGCCTATTAATTAATTCAGGACAACAGAGGCGTATTTGAAGATTTGCCACCCCTGGACTAGACACAATTTTCCGCCCCCCCCCCCCCACTCAGGCTCGAGGCCGTTTCAGGGTGGGGGTGGAGTAGGGGCGCGAGTTGGCGGTGAACATCAGACATACATATGTCTTCCTCTACCCCTCTTCCCCGGACCCGCCTATCAACAAAAGTACACAACTTCTGCCGCTCTCGCTCTATACATACATTCGTAACACAGTTAGATGACAGCCGTAACTTGATAATATTTTGTAAAGAACAGTACTTTGTACTTGACATTGACGCCCTTAATTTTCAAATATTCTCAAAATACCATTACATGCCTGGTAACTTCCAATACCTTTGCCGCCCCCTAAATTCTGCTGCCCTGGGCTACAGCCCCTATAGCCCCCCCCCCTAAATACGCCATTGCAGGACAAGTAAACGTCACACAACACAAATGTATTACAATATAAGTACAAAATGCACAAATATATTACAATAAAAGTACAAAATGCACAAATATTATGGTGATCGATTTCGGTGAACCATGCTCAACTTCCTCAGACCAGAGAGATTCAGAACAGAAATTTGTAATATATTTGTGCATTTTGTCCTTGTATTGTAATAAATTTGTGTTGTGTGACGTTTACTTGTACTATATATGTACCAACACGTATTATGCTAATTAAAAAACTATTAATTAATGACACTTTCTAAGGAATAATCTGCCTTAGTTTATTACCAAAGATTGAGGCTCGTCTAGACTCATTATAAATCCATATTCGCCCATAATTTATGGATTTCATGACAATTGTTGCCTTAAGAGTAACTAAACTCTATATCAACATCAAAGATTGAGCTAGGCCTATACCTGATTGATAGTCACAATTATAATTGGGTTGTATAATAATCCCCAGAAAACATTTTATAATTTTTTTTAAAGTTGTAGACTTTAGTTGTCATGGTCTCTAAGTAATTGATGTATTATTTATTTCCAAGATAGTGAAATGACCTCAAAAAATATCAAGACAGTAGATAAAGTGGATTTATCGTTGAAAATTTATACTTTATGCCTTTTACTCACTCAATAGTCTTAATTTTTTTTTTTTTTTAGTTAAATTAAAATGGTCTAATACAAATCATAAAACTATTCAGTAAATGTATATCTTAAGTCCTGTTTGTCCTTCATTTAGGCCTACTTCCTTTAATTTATGGTTTTTATAGATGTTGAGAATGAAGAATCGTCTAAGACATCTGAGAATAAAGAAAATGAACCTGACACTACTACGGCACTGGTTGAAAAAAAAGATGAGACCCAACCAAAAATATCTCCAGCTACAGATAAAATTAAACCAGAATTACAGAAGACAAGCAAACAAATGAGTTCTCCTAAAGAACTTGAACCAAGCAGCCCTAAGAAACGAGACATAAAGAAAGGAGTTCGAAGGCTCTCGGCTGATATGAGAGTAGCCTTAGGCAAGGATTTCTCAGAAAATACTCTGTATGTTATTTTTGTTTTCTATTTTTATTCACTTATTTTATTCTTTTAAGTAGATATATCATTCAAGAAAAGCTATTTTGTGGGTTGTTAGTTGTCATACAAAATATTTTTTTTTAAATAAATGTATATCTTTTCATTTTGGAAGCTTTTGTGTATATCCAACTATGTATGGGTTGGTTATGACATTGCCAATCTTGATTAGGCCTACTGTTTTAATATAAATCCATATTATGAATTCTATAGATTTTAAGAGTTGTAAGTTCAGGCAATAGTTCTTTAAAGAATGCAAGTTTCTGTAGTATTTCTGTTTCCTAGCCTTGTAATTAAATGTAGGCTGAATCCAAGTCAATATAATTATTTATTAGGCCATTCAATACAAAATTGTACAATAGTCTACATCAATCTTACAATTAAAATAGCAAAAATACCATGCTCGAGCAACATACTCGAAAGTCTCTTGATTGACCGTTCATAATGATAGTTAGTTTTCAATTTGAGTGATTTTTAGTAGGATTTTGTTTTATCCATTGAAATTTCACTAAATTAAATAGTAGTACTTTCAGGCTTTCTCTAACTATGAGAGTTTAGAATCTAGTACATAAGTTGCCTAATCTATTTCTTGTTACCAGGGCCGCCGAGAGGGATTAGGGGGCCTGGGGTACATGCTTGTTTGGGGGCCCCAGTCCCGAATGTTCATTAACTAAAATAATTTTTAAACAGGCGTTTAGTTATAATTATGGAAGTTTATATTAATTAACATTACAAGAGTTAAAATGGATGCATTAATATATCAAAAAATAATTATGTTGCTTGGTATTATTAAATAAGTAAAAATAATCATATTTCTAAAACAATTTTTCTCCATTAAGATTTTAAATGCAATAAACTTAAATAATTGAAAACTTACTCACAATGCATATGCTTCTTATAATTACTACTTTTCTGTTCAGTCATTCTGCTAAAGACATCTATCATGACATCAAAACGTTAAGCCCTGGTGCATTTGGACCAGTGGCCCCCCTCTCTCGGCGGCCCTGCTCACAATGTCACGCTCCATAACCAAAATCGTCCATTGGTTCAACTGATCTTAAATCATCGTAGATTTTATTTTGTTGTTTATTAGATCATTTTGTTAACCCTTATAACGTCATAGGTGCCGTACCGCGCACTAGTGTTAGTTCCATGAAACGTCATGGACGCAGTACCGCGCAATTTCACATTAAGTGACCAAGGTGATTATTTAACTTTAACAAAGTGTTGGATTAGTGTCGTGAAGTATTGAATTAATTCGCTTTACCGGCCTACCCTACTATCGAGCAATATAAGTACAGTGTGCATTCAAAATGGCCGCTAGATGGGGCGGGGCATCTAGCGTAGCCTCCCCCCTTACGTCACAGACGCTGTACGGCGCCACTGCCTTGTCCCACTCCACTTCATCAGTCGGGCTGTCTGCCGCGATTGTTGTTACACTACTACTGTCTGCTGTATCCCCGTGCTATTTATGTTCAAATTTACGTTTTTATAGTTATTTATTGTTGTTGTTTTATAGTTATTTATTGTTTGATTGTTGTTATTGTATATATTTTATAGTATAAGGTAAAGTAATCTGAGGTGAATATGGCTCACATTGAGGACCTGGGTTTTGACGAGTTTGTCCGAGATATGATGAATACATCTATGTCTAGTGCTTATAACATGGACATTAGTGACAATGAAGACGAATTGATACATAATGTAAGTGATGATAACATGGACACTGATGATGGACAAAGTGAAAATGAAGACATCCCCCCTAACGCACCTATGCCCACTCAATTTGCGACAACTAGGCCTACTATTAATGGCTGGAATACTGTGACCAACATGGACCCTGGTCCAAGTAAGACAATACCAATTTATAACGTCAATCGAGGTACAAATTTACTTACATCATTTGATTCTGACTCAGAACCAATTGATTATTTTTACTTATTTTTCCATGACAATATCAGAAACTTTATTTGCCAAGAAACAAACCTGTTTGCTAACATGAAAAAAAGTAAAATCAACTCTCCTAGCTCACATATAAAACACTGGAAAGACATTGATCACAAGGATTTGAAAGCATTTTTAGGTATGATAATAAATATGGGTATTATGCCATTACCCACCATTGAATCTTATTTTATGACTAAATGGGAAAGTAACATTCCTTTCTTTTCTGATGTATTTTCTCAAAGGGATTTCCTAAATATATTTTGGAACCTCCACTTCAACCATGACAGCAATCCAGTCTCTCGTAGGCCTAAAGGTTTTCTTATCAATCCTCTGATAGAGCACATAAAAAGTAAGTGCAAATTATTTTACACTCCAGGAAATTACGTATCAGTCGATGAAAGTACCATTTCATATAAGGGTAAGGTGAGCTTTAGGGTTTACAACCCACAAAAACCAAACAAATTTGGAATGAAAGTTTTTGTGCTGTCTGACTCTGAAAACGGATATATGTACGACTTTCTTCCATACTTTGGAAAAGAAATACTTATTCCAAACTCTTCCTTGTTAAAAACAACGCAAATTGTGAAGCTTTTGAGTGATTCTTTAGTATACAATGATCCACTCAACCCTATATCAGGACTTCACGTTTATATCGACAGGTATTATACCAGTCCACAGCTGGCAACAGAACTACTGAACAGTAATTGCTTTCTAACAGGCACTGTAATGCCACATAGAACAGGATTGCCAAAAGATTTGAAAAAAAATGTCAAAAAAGCTAAAGAAAGGAGAAGTTTTGTCTCAGAGGAAGGGTGACATTCTTGTAACATGTTGGAGAGATAAGCGTGTAGTTGTAATGCTCAGCACAAAAAGCAAGGGCGATACAAATGAAATGACCAGTGTGCCAAGCAAGTGGCCAAACAAACCACCAACACAGAAGCCAAATGTTATTCTTGATTACGTAAAACGCATGGGTGGCGTGGACAGAAGTGACCACTACATTTCTTCCTACCAATTTTTACACAGAACAAAGAAGTGGTATAGGAAGTTTTTTTTTCTGGTTGCTGGAGGTGGCACTAGTCAATTCATACTTGCTCTATAAATCAGTTCAATTGAAGAACGCAAAGAAACCTCTGTCCCATATTGAGTTTAGGAGATGTCTGGTTAGGAGCCTCGTCGCAGAGAGAGAGTAGCCAGCAAACCAACCCGAAAAAGGAAAGGACGCCCAATTGAAGGACCACCAGAGAAGAGATTACAGGGGAAGCACTTCTTGAAAAAAAGAGACAAGAAGAAATCACGGTGTGTTGTATGTGCCAAGAGAGGAGTTCGCAGTGAGACCTGCTACGTATGCAAGACATGTCCGAATGAGCCAGCGATGCACCCTGAAAACTGTTTTGAGGATTACCACACCAAAAACATCTACTAGAACAATCTTTTTTATGTCCTAAATAACTAACATTGAACCTGTATTTGACTAAACTGTACATACACCAATTAAAAAATAATATTTTACAGCATATTTAAAATCTTTTCATAAAATGTTGTAAAAAATCAAACTTTTATTTACTTTTTAATTGAATAAAAATGTAGTAAATTACCAAAAAAAGTTTTTATGGTTTATTATGCCTTTTTACTATTTTAAGAATAAGAAAAAAAATTAACTTTAAGAAAATATAAATTTTATTTTTTTTTTGTGTATAGTAACGTAATCTCATAATTTACCAAATTACTCGTGACACCTAAAGGGTTAAAGCCTAACTTCCCTGGTGCCACTGAATGAGGCAGTACAAGCAACTTTAATGAGGTCGTAAAGTCAATTACTAGGTCATGTTGTAATCCTTATGAAACGTATAATGGTCACGAATTCATAACTTATATGCGTAAGTAAATGAAGTGATTTGCTGAATATCAACAGCAAGAGAAGAGATTACATTGAGTAATGATGCATTCTTCATTAGCAACAAATGCAGTCGTAGTTTTTAAGTATGAGAACTCCATAATAACAAAAACCCCAATCTTATTAAAAACTAATTATGTCCTTAGATCTACTTAATCCTTAACTCAGCCACTTAAGAAAAGTTAACCAGCTTATCAATTGTGAGATTGTAACAACAAAGTGTCGGAAGACTTTATGTAATATTTATAATGTATAAATATTACACATTATACTGGAAACTTGATGACTATATAAAACATAAACACTATAAAATAATGATATTGAACCGACCCTAACCACCTACCACACACACACCATCCAATATATGAACAAATGGCTTTGAGACTAACAAATGGGTCAGCAAGATTTGTGTTAGGGTGCTGAACAGCACTTCTGTGTAGTTGTAATTTTACATAATGTAACAATTATTTTAGGGTCACCAGATGGGGTAGGTTTGCCACTGTGTAGCAGACGTGGTGGTGTGGCGTGGACATGTAGTGCGTATGATGGAATCGTTAGGCCGGAATGAGTCATAGCAGCGTCTAGGCCTACTATAAAAGAGAACGTTGTGGGAGTTTAATTTCCTAATTTAAATTAGACTTTTTCCATTTTTTGTCTAAACAGCTTTGCTAAAGCATTGAAGCAATATTTAATCAAAATAAATTCAAGTGCTCCCATTAAAAGAGCATTTTGCCCCAGTGCCCCCCCCCCCCTCTTGGCGGCCCTGCTTGTTACAAAGTAACCATCCTCATGGGGACATAGCAACAATATGACAAGTAAGTGAATAGCACTACTTGGTTGGGTAGGTGGGTCATGAGCAATGTTCCTATACAACAGGTTGCCTCAATTCAGTATCTTTATTGTCATTAACATTCATTCTCATATAGTCTGTATAAGCTGAGTTGTGACGTCAGAGGGAGACCTCCAACTACAGAGTAAATGTGTTACTTACTCTGTGTCTCCAACACAGTGTGCTGAACAATTAAAACTACATACTAAAACCCATTACTGTAATATTTTAGAATTATTTAACATGTTGTGTATTTTAATATTAATTTAAAGCAGCAAATTATCTTTTTTCACATGTTGCTGGGTTATACTTAATTAGTAACCACTAAATAATATCAATATTAAAATCATTCATAGTCATATGAGTTCAATTTTCAAAACAAAACCATATTCAAAATTAAACAATGCAGACTGAAGTGTCATTGAGAGTACAAATATCAAATTTTTTATATTGTTGCGGTTTGTTTTGTTTACAACAGTGAAGGTAGAAAAAATACAGCTGAGCTTCCCTATGATGTAAATGCTACCTGCGCGATACGAATGCGTACTTGTATGAGGCAACCTTTTGTATAGAAACCTTTGGTCATTACCCCGTACATTAAAGGGTGAGTAGGTGTGTTATCTTAAAATCAATACTGTAGAATACAAAATATTTCTGTGATAGTACAAGATTAAAGTTTCACTAATCTATGACGTAGAGTGAAAAAACTGTAAAAATAGGTGGGAGAGGGGTTACAGAGTAGCCCATGCTTTTAAAAAGTAAAAGGTTGGATAGAAATAGGTGAACTTGGCATCTGCCAGGATAAAAAAATGAACCGTTATGGTGCCGGTAGTCGCTGTGAGCGATGTGCCATGTTAGTGCAAAAAATGCCAGCGTCACTGTGAGAGACGTATTTGTTATAGTACTTCACTATTTTTCTTCAACCAGCTGTCAAAGTCATACCAGACGAATCAACAACAACCGCCGTTATCAGTTTCGCAATTTTTTTGTCTATAGTCGCGCAGCTGGCTGCAGTAAACATTAGATTATGTTGCTCGGTAACCACATTGCAGCACTTAGCTATATTTTTATAAAATGAAAATTTTTAAGTATGGTAAATGAAATTATTTGTCTTTGTTCAGTTTGAAATTCTTTATATTAATGGTAATAAGGGAAAAGTTCTAAAAAACTATGTAAATATGCTATGCACCTTCAAATTTTAAAAAAACTACAAAAAATGTAGGTATAAAATATTTTGTTTTAGTAAACAGAGTTTAAATTAGGAGAGTAAACTATACTTCATTAGAAAGAACACCTCTTTTTCTTCAGTTAAAAAAAAGATTTACACAAATATGACAAAAAACATAGATGCTGCATAAATTTGTTTGAAACCTTGTAATTTCACCGAAAATCGCCCAGCACCAAAAGGATTAACATTATAATTTTGTGGAGGCTACATAAGCCTGTAGTTTGTAAAAGTGGCCAGTTATTGAACTGTTTATGTAATATATAATTATTTAAAGTGAATTCATCTTAAAACTATCAGTGCTATATTAATTAATGACACTTTCTAAGGTATTCCTTGTGACTATTGTCAGCCTTAGTTTGTAACAATGACTACATTCACTCATGTATACTCATCACTCTCATTCAAAATCCATATTTGTCCATATCTTGACGATCGCCATATTATGAATAAATAAATTTAAAAAATAAATAAATGCAAGGTAATTATATTTTTTACCTTGTTTGTAAAATTAGTAAATGAAGATTGGATATAACTGACAGTTTTTTTACTAACAAATACTGATTTCTTGTAGCTGTGAAATATATAAAATTGCATGAGCTTATAATTAATCGTCTTGTTGCTGTACACGACTCAGTAGAGAACTGTGCAGAAGATATAGAAAAAGGAGAACTCTCTTTGTACATTTGAAAAGAGTGGTAAGATGCCTTTTGAGTGACTCAGAAGATTCAAAAATTTATAACCTTTGTCATTTTCTGTATCTTGAGTCTTCTACACATATTATATAGGATGCGCTAGCTTTATAATAAATAAATTGTAAATAATTGTTTGTAATCATTATTTATTTAATAAAAAACTATTTGTAGTAGACTTGATAATATCATCTGAAATGTACATATAGAACTTGAAAGTCCACACTGCAGTCTGCCATATCTCCAAAACGTTATGCTGCAATGAAAGTTTTATTGTAATCTTTTAATTAGTTTTATTGAGGATTTTTAAATTGTAACTTAAATTAATACAGGCCTTGTATTTATTTCTCTTGAAATAAGACAACCTGCAGGGAAATGTTATTTTCTTTTTCAGTATGAAACTAGACAAACTATCACTAAAAGATAAGAGATATACCATTTATGAAGAGATTCCAATCAATAAATTGGGGGAGAAGCTTCATCCCATGACCACTAGAAAAGACACAACAACAAGAACGTCACAACCAGACTTGTCTAGAGTGATTAAGGAAAATGAATCACGGAAAAGAAAGGCAACAAGCAGAACTTCTGAGATGCCTAAAAAATTCATAGGACTAGCTGAGCATACTTTGCATTTCCAAAAGGACACTCCACCACGTTTCCACAGCTCAAGACGTAGATCATCTGGTATGCTTATCTTTCATTTATGCCATTATCAGTTGTCTATAATTCATTACAACTTCACACCTGTCTATACTCTTTCATTATTGATAATACTCTAAATCCCACACTCAAGTATCTCACTACAATATGTGCTGTATCTCACTACAAAATTGCTCTTAAAGTGCACAAAGTTGGTTTGTATGCTACATACTATATTTTACAGACTTAATTATTAGAGTTCATGGATGGGTAATTTAAAATATCAAGAGAATAGCAATCTTTTTGTTGCTATTGTTGCCACGTGGTACTTTTTTCATTTGTGATTGCAGAAATGGCAAAGAGTACAGTCTTATGAACACAGCAGGCTTTTATTTTTATTTTTTTAGTCTTAGATTGTTGCTGGTTAATAAAATGAATATCCTTGTGACCATGAAGTACAGTATTCAATTATCAAGATGAAATCTGAGGCACATTACAGTACACCTCCTAGCTAGAAAAAAGTTAGTTTTTAACTCATTTTGTGTTGTGTTTTTATATCTATAAATATGCTTATGAAACAGTAATTGGATAGGAAAGGAGGCTTTCCTTTTTTAATTTCCTTTAGTAAGTCCTACGAAAGTTGACACACACCAAAAAAGGTCTTGAAGATATTTTAAGACCACTGACTGGGTTTATCTTCAGTTTATCGCAAAAGAGAGTTAGACAATAGACAATCACTTTATTTACATAATCGTCAAGATTAGAAAATACATAATGCATTGCAATAATTACAAACATAACAAATAGGCATCTCATAATTAAAATTAAAACAATAGAAAAAATGTCAGAAGTGTTAAAATTTCTTTAAACTGGAATTAACAACTATTATAAAACTACCATGCTGTAGAAGCATTTGTCCAGCAACCAGTTCTGCAATCTCTTCTTCATTGGTTTTAGGATGCAACTCTTGATTTCTACGCTTGTTGAGGATTTGAGCTAAGCGTATGAGGGCTTCTTTGTGAAAAGTGATGTCCTGTGAATTGGAAGGTGGTGTTCACGGGCTTGTCTCGTACAATAAGTGTGTATGTCTTCATTTCCCACAAGCTCTTGCCTTAAGGTATACCTATGTCTTCAAAGATGTACATAGAAACCAGAGTGAGAATCTTAAGGTTTTTGAAAGCATTCCTGTAACTTTCTCAAGGGGAGAGGTTAGCCATGATTCTCACCGATCTCTTTTGCAGAACCAAAATGCGTTGGAGATTACTAGCAGAAGACCTGCCCCAGAGAGTAATCCCATACCTGAGATGAGCCTCAAACAGAGCATAATAGGTGATCTTTACAGCAGATGATGACCCTGATTCTTCTCAGTCTAAAAAGAGCAGAGCTCAGCCTGGAGCATAGTTCGTTGACATGACGTACCAGGTCAGATTTTAATAGAAGAATTCTTGTTCTTCTCTACTCTCTCCAAGTCTGGAGGTCATGAGATGCCATCTTTGAGTCTGCCCAATATAAGGAATTTTGTTTTTGCTGGGTTGAAAACGGTATTTATTTATTTATTCATAAGACGCCGATCGTCAATGTTTCCCATACAACACTGTTCAGCCATACTCACTGAAATAAAGGTGTTGATCTCAAGAAGCTCCTGGCTACTTCAGCTAGTAACCAGGACTGTGTCATCTGCGTACATTACTGGGTAGCTGTAAGCTCTTAGGTGATTTTGAAGGTCTCCAGTAAAAAGACTGAAAAGAACAGGACCAAACACTGAGCCTTGTGGTACTCCTCTTGTAGTACTTCTAAATGATGAAGCCTCGGTTATTGTGTGACCGTTAATGTTCTGTTTTAATTCAACAACTTGCTTTCGCCCAGTGAGGTAACTTTCAAACCATCTGAGAGCAGTGCTTTTCACCCCTAGTGCTTCGATCTTAGCGATGATTAGTTTATGTCCAAGAGTCAAAAGCCTTGCTAAGGTCAAGGAAAACAAGGTCAGAGTTTCCCTCATCTAGTCTGTTGGCTATGTGCTCAAACAAGTCAGAAACGGCAGTGATGGTAGATTTTCCAGGTAAGAACCTGTGCTGCCCCCTCAGGAGTAATTTGTTTGTGTTCAGATGACCAAGGATTCTGGTAAGAATGATTCTAGGATTTTGGACACTGTTGGTACCACAGAAATCAGTCTGTAATTCTCTACCTCCACTCTAATTCCCTGTTTGTGCAGAGGATAAACTTTGGAAAGTATTTAATTTGAAGGTAATATTCCTTGTACGAGGGATATGTTTATTATTGCAGTCAAGGCTGATATATTGCATTTTTGCAAGACTAATATATTTGAAGAGAGTTCATCTAACCAGTTGAAAAGGGATGATTTCATGGAATCAATTATGTTAAGCACTTCTCTGTGTTTAGCTAATTTGAAGTCTGTGAGTTCTATTCCTGAGAAGTTGTTTGGTTGGTCAAACAATGTGATAGCCTGTTGGCCATTCTTCTTGAGTGTCTCTTCAGCAATTGGAGTGAAATTGCAATTGAGGTATTCAGCTTCCAGTATGCTTCTGACACCTCTTTCTTAGAAGACCTTTCCTTGTTAATGATCTCCCATACAGTTTTGCTTTTTTTTTCTGCTTCAGAGATGAATTGGAGATTAGTTTCTTTCCTTAAATCTTGAAGCTTAAGAATGTAACATTTCTTTTCAAATGCATCAGCTTTATCTTCAATCTTTTCACTAGTTATGAATCGTTATTGAGCTTGATCATTGGTTAATTGAAGACTTGAGTAGTAGAACTGAGTTGGGGGTTGAGTGTTGCCACCATTATGGTTAAATACTCCATACTTGTAATGATATTACATTATATGCATTTTTTGTACTCTACTGTAAGCCTGGTTTGATTAGAAAAAGTTAAGATTATTGTCTGATGTTTAGTTTTGGATGGTCTCTGGATTTATTGAACCATTGGTGGGAAAGTTCCCATTACCTGTTGTGAAAAGTTACAGATAGGAGGGGGTTTTTATTATTTTGGTGCTGTAGCATTGGTTGAAATCTCATGATTAGTGGGTGGTAGCATGTCTCACAGTAGATTTATCTTTGAAGCTTGTTTTGACATATTGTCTATGACCATTAATTCCAGTTCCAGAGAGGCTATTAGTACCTATATATTGAGCTGGACTTGTACAAGTTTTTGAAGAAGTGTTTATTTCACAGGTTTTGCATTTTCTTTTCCCGCAGGAGAAAGAGTCGAGGAGTAATATTGTAGAATTGAAGTGTTCAGGTATTTTAAGGTGAACGAAGATTATTTTTAATTTGGTGGCTGTCTGAAAGTAGTAGTGGGTTCACTGTCACAAAAGCCACTGTACATTTTCCTAAATAATTTAAATTTATTTTATTTCTGCATTTTCTGCACATTTAACCCCTTGTGCTCGAATGGCCAGTAGTACTGGCCATGCAAAGTTTTAGACGGCTTGTTATTAGTCTCGTCATTGTTTGTCCTCGCTGCTCGAATGGCCAGTGGTACTGGCCGCGCTAGTTCCACTTCCAGCTAGCGGCCATGTTTGTTTATACTTCTCAGCCAGCGCGTAATTCTTTTTAAATAGCCTTTGTATTTTTGACATGGGTATTTAAAAATGACGTAAAAACCATTAATAGATAATTATAGAAAAACTTTAATGGAACTAACTTATATTCTAAGATAAACAAACTGTTTGATAGTGTTAGTTTTAAACATACATTTGTAAATTGAATAATTAACATAAATTATTGAAATTACAACTTGATTTTAACATATGACATAGTCATGAAACATCTTGCAAAATCTTAAGTGTTTGAATTTTTTTGCAGAATGGTATTGTTCAAAACACAATTCCATGTGAAGTCCTGTATTGTTCGAACACATTTTGCAGTAAAATTTGCTGCGTTTTCTTTCTTTACCAGGTCTTCTATCACTGCATACTACGCAGTTCTTAGTCTTGCTGCCATCAAGTGGATAGGGGGTATGCAGTTTTCCGTTCAGTCTCTCTTCTTCGTGTACAGTGGAAGGCCTTCCTCTTTTCTTTGAATTTCTTACATCTCCCACTAATTCTGTAATCAAAATTTTTCTGAATTTTCTTTGCCGTATCTTATTTTGGCCTTGGTTCAGATTGTAAAGTATGAATGCATTTACAACTGCAGTCTCAATCAAGTAGCCAGAAGAAAATTTTTCTCCACCACTTAATGGACTTTCTTGTAAAGCTATAACTGGAGATGTATTGATCTGCGAGATCTACCCCGCCCATTAATTCGTTGTACTTACAAACCACAGTCAACGTCTTCTTCTTGTCAGTTTTTCTTTGTGCGGTGAACTGTTTGGGTTGAGTTATCATAAAGGGTACTCAACATAGCTACCAACTTGGTGTCCTGCCACAGGAGCACTGCAAACTTGTCTTCTTTTCTATAGCATTTAATGTCACCTTTTTTAAGTTTAATTTTGCCTGCTTTGTTCTTCTTTTGACTCTATTTGATCTGGTAGACCTTTTCGGTTTGTCATAATAGTTCCTGTGATATGTATTTTCATATCAAAAAGTACTTTATCGAGATCAAGGTTCGTGTAAAATCTATCTGTGAACACATGAAGTCCTTCTATGTTTCTATATGACTGTTTTAGTTTGGTAACCAGATGGATAACTATTTGGCTGGTAACGCCCAAGTCTTGCCGTGGCATTCTATTAGTGGTACATTTGCCAAAATATGGCTCCATTGCACATACGAGGTACGTCCAGACAGTAAGTTCCGTTTGGTAATAAAAATAATTTGTCTACAGATACAGAAAAAATATTTATTGCACTAAAATCTACAACTCTTAAACTACTTTTCTACATAACTGCCGAAATTTTGCAGGCATTTGTCATAGCGTGGCACAAGTTTTTCTATGCCTTCTTCATAGAAGGTTGCCGCCTGTGTCTTCAACCATTTGGAAACATTTTCTTTCAGCTCTTCGTCATCGTTGAAGTGTTGACCGCCAAGGAAAGACTTCAGATGTAAGAACAGATGAAAGTCGCTAGGAGCGAGCACTCATTGTAAACTTACGGTTTTCCTTGATCTTCTCATCAATCGTGTGAACTAGTTCTTCTGTAATCAAAGATGGACGCCCACTTCGTTCTTCATCATGCACTTCGTTACGTCCTTCATTAAACTGTCGGACCCATCTTCTCACCATTGAATCACTCATCGCATTTTGTCCGTTAACCTCGCAAATTTGCCGATAAATGTCAATCGGTTTCACTTTCTTAGCATTCAGAAAACGAATCACAGATCTGATTTCACAAGCGGCAGGATTTTCGATCAACACCGACATTTTAAACAAGCACAACAAAGCGTACGAGACTGACAGCAATCTCAAAATGGCGCACGTTTCTTCTCCTTGATACAGAGCGTCTGCCGCGCATGCGCGGAACTGCGATCGCAGCGCTGCAGCGGATATAAATGGAAACGGAACCTACTTTCTGGACGTACCTCGTATATAGCCTGTGCTTGACTCTGAAAGTACAAATACTTTAATTCCCCATTTGATTGGCTTGTCTTTGTTATAGACTTTAAAGACAACCCTGCCTTTGTAGCCGACAGTGCTCTCATCAATACTCACCTTGTTCTGTGGTACATAGAATTCTCTAAAATTTTTATCCATGTATGCCACCACATTTAGTATCTTTCCTGAGCGAGTTAGCCTACCACCTACAGGTCCAGTGGGGGGTGGACTGACATGAAGATTCCAAAACAACTGTAAGAATCTCTCTTTGCTAAATATGTCCTTAAAAAAAGGTTGTTAATCAACCCATTCAGTTGAAAAGTAATCGTCCAGCTCTGGTTCTCGTTCATTCCCATGTTAAGAACTACACCCAAGAAAGCTTTTATTTCTGATAATGACACGTCATGCCAAGACTGCCACATTGACCTTTTTTGGAGGGGTGTTTTCATCTGAATTTTTTCAGAAGCGTAGCGGTTAGTCTCATTGACGATTTCTGATAACAAAGTATCATCAAAAAACAGCTGGAAAAATTCTAGGGGGGTCTTTGGTGTGTGTGTTAGTGGAGGTTTATAGCCACTGTTACCTGCCCAGTTAAACCTTTTAAATTTAGCATTACCTGTTTTCCATTCTTGCCATTCATCTGGATTCACATCTTCTTCGTTGCCATCTGTATCCTCTTCTGATAACTCACCACTGCCCTCTTCCACACTGTTTTCAAATGTTATATTTTGAATAGCCTCGTCATGTATGGTTTGTTCAATTATAAGAGAATCTGCGTCTTCACCAAATTCTTCACGAAGTTCATCTTCAAATTGTTCATTGAAATTGGAATCCAAATCATTATTATGTTCAGAACCACTGTCTTCATCAATGTCACATTCATTGGCTAATATATTTCTAACATCATCAGAACGTAAACAGTCATCCATATTGTAAATATTTACAAATAATAATTTACAAATAATAATTCATAGCTGAATAACATCAAACAGTATAGATCACAAGTCAAATGTACACACAACAAGTAGTTATGGGCGAGGGTGACTGTCTGACTGAGATGCTAAACGTCAGCTGTCAGAATCTACTGAACAATAAATGTAATTGGCAGGAAACCAATGTCAACAGACGTCATATTTAGTTTACAAGTTCCTTGATAGGTTACAGCACTCACCGGACATATAAATATAAAATAATATAATAAAAATAAAATGTTTGCATAGTGTCCAGTAGTACTGGCCATACGAGCAATAGTCGTATTCTATACTGGCCAGTACAGGTGGACATTCGAGCAATCAGGACATCGCGTTAACAAATAGACCGGGCTGACGCGGAAATGTCTGCGGCCAGTAGAGCTGGCCATTTGAGCAACGAGGACAAACTACAAATATTACTTTCGGGTCCATAGGGTTAAGTTTACCCACAACAGCTCTGATATAGAAATAACCCCCCTTGTTGGTAACCTTAAAATGTATCCACTTTTTGTAGGTATCTAAATTGAAATTTGTGATTTTTAGGTGACTTATCAATTATTTAAAATCATTCTACTATTAGTCAAAAATTAAAAATTACATCTTGTAATTTTTTTTTATTTATCCTTTTTAAAATACTAAGCTTTGAAAACTGAAATTGACTGTCATTTTAAAATAGTACAAAGTAGAAACAACCCTTTATACTGAATTAGGTCATTATTATTCCTCATATATGTACCAGGTTTGGAGATAATGCCAAATAGACCTTTATTACTTAGATTCCAACTGTTTATTCAGTTTACCTTTTACCTCGGACCTAAGATTTACATTAGGAAGAACTCCAAAAATAATATTGATCAATCTTAACAACATTATTACCAGACTAGAAATTGCTACAACTTAATTTTGAATTCCTATTCGTATAGTAATCTGCATGAAAGTTTTTAAGGTGAATGAACAATTATTTAACAAACTCCTACATAAGTGAGTTTCTCATCAGAGGGATTAAAATTTGAATTTAAAACAAATTACTCTAAATTATTTTATTCAGTCGAAGATTTTTATAATGTTGATTTTAAATAGTATATAGTATCTATCTGGTCGTGTTTAATCTGTCTGTACTTATCCAAATTACTGCGTATGAATTGTAATCAGTTATGTTGCATGGACTTATGTATTGTGTTTATGACTAATGCCTGTACTTATGTTCTTTGACAATAAACCTTTTGAATTGAATTGAGGGGCTATTAAGATATGGTAAATTATCATAAAAAGCACATTCAGGTAGACAGACAGACAACTAAACGTTTTAAGACATATGTTTATAAGAACCGTTTTCTTATTTTTTGTATAAGTAATTATGTCTCTAAGTTTTAATGTGTTTTTAACACACTATTGTGTTCATTTTTCTCTATTACCTTAATTTGTATTCAAAGCAAATACCTTGAAACATTGATATCTAGATTAACATAAATTTAGCATGAAACAGAAAGCACATTTTCATATTATTTTCTTACTGTCGTACAGGTAGTCGAAAAAATTTATTTAAGGCACGGATGTCATACAAGCCTCAGAAGACTCTTCCTGTGACACCAAAGTTGATGACAGCTTTTAGACATCGGCCCTCAGTTGTCCCATCCAAGGAGGAAAGAGAGAAATTAGAATTGGAGGAAATGAAAAAGTATGTTAATTTATTTTTCATTCTGTTTTAAAATGTAGCAAATATTTTAAGTTACAACATTTATTTGTAAAGCAACTAATCAAATTTCCTAACTAATCAAATTGTAACTAATCAAATTTCCTTAAAAACATTGTGGCCAAATCCGCACAGCTGAGCTAGCTGCCGTGTATTCTTATGAATTCAGTTTGTTTTAGTCGCACTTTTGTTGTTGTGTGTTGTTTTATATGTGTATAAGTGAGTTATGTAAACATGCCTTGTTGTGCAGTTGTGGGGTGTACAAATCACAGCGATAAAGGTAAACAGTTAGGTATAACATTCCATAGGTTTCCTAAAGATGAAATAATTCATAAACAGTGGGTTCATTTTTGTAAGAGGAAGGTTGAGTTTAATTCTAAAACGGCAGTAATTTGTTTTGAGCACTTTACAGCATGTGATTTTGAGAGAGATTTAAAGTCAGATTTATTGAATCTCAAACCAAGATTTATTTTGAAGAAAAGTATTTTCCAAAGCCTTAAAGTGCCATAGGGATCGAGTACATCACCTACCTTGTTAAAAAGCAGTAGTCTTGTTGAAAAACGGGAAAATAAACAAATTATTATCTCTTTATTAGATAGCTCTAAACAAGAAGTTTCTCATGAAGAACTTAGTGAGAATGAATTAATCATAAAATCCTTATTACAAAATATAAAAAGTAACTTAATAGACATTGAGTCAATACTTAAAGAAAACTCATCTCTAAAAGAAATCAATGAAAAACTGTCTAATGATTTGGAGTCAGCCAATTTACTTATAGACACATTAACCCTCCTAGTGTTGACTATGTACCCTCAAAATGTTAGGCGGATTTAGCTTGATTTGCAGACATTTGTTTGAAAAATAATATAAAATATATTTATTATTATAAATACATACTATTATATATCATTTTATTTGTTATATTACACTGAATATTTTACAATATGTTTTATGTACATACCTTCATTTTGAAAAATTTTGTGCATCCAAAACTGAGAAAACATTTTTTTTTCGTTGTTTTAGAAAAGTTTTCACTGTTACCATAGAAATAAAATAACACAAACAAACAAATCCAGGATAGCCATCTTGTTCAAAATTTAGTAAACCTTAAAAATATATACAATATATACAAATGTTTTGCTCAGCAAAAATTGGAAAGGACAAAAAACAAACGTAAACACCGGCGAGTCAACATGAGCTTGATTTCCAGACATTTGTTTGAAAAATAATATTAAATTTATTTTTTATTAAAAATACATACTATTATATATCATTTTATTTGTTATATTACACTGAATATTTTACAATATGTTTTATGTACATACCTTCATTTTGAAAAATTTTGTGCATCCAAAACTGAAGAAAACATTTTTTTTCGTTGTTTTAGAAAAGTTTTCACTGTTACCATAGAAATAAAATAACACAAACAAACAAATCCAGGATAGCCATCTTGTTCAAAATTTAGTAAACTTTAAAAATGTAAACAATATATACAAAAGATTTGCTCAGCGAAAATTGGAAAGGACAAAAAACAAACGTAAACACCGGCGAGTCAACATGGCCGATCCTCCTTCACTGACTGTTACAGCTATTTTGTAAACAAATCACAATTCTCTCGATGCGTGTAATCGATCATACTCGACTATCGATTATTCGGTATCATCTCCTGTTTCGATTGATACCACATAGAGTATTATTGACGGAACGATAATGCCAGAATAGCATATGTAACAATGGACTGCACAGTTGCCGACGCATCGGCAATTAACATTTACGAGACGTACTAAATTGCCGATGCGGAAAAATCGGCAATTAACAACAGGAGGGTTAAAGCATAAACTAAACAAATTTGAAAATATGTTTTTATTATGCCAGCAACAATATATACAGAAAAATAAAGTTCAAATTGGGCTTCTGAAGACATATCAAAGGCCGTTACAGTATGTTGTTTATCGAAAAAAGCTCTCTTGTATCCAGTATAAGTTTTGAATTACCCTCTACCAAGTGAGGTAATAATTAAACGACAACTGGCACAATTTTCGACTCCACCTGGGCTTTTAGATGTTAGTATAAGTCTATTGAAGGGCCAATCAGCAATTTGTAATGATAATTTTCAAAAATATGTTATTTTATGTTTCGATGAAATGAAAGTAAAATCAGACATTTGTTATGACCATCTTCAAGATATATTTAGGGGCCACACAATAACGTTCAGGTTATGATTATTCGAAGCTTAAGGGAAAATTGTAAACAACCAGTTTACTACAGTTTTGACCAGACAGTTAAAACAAAGTTGTTTTTTGATGCAATTAATGTAATCGAGTCAACTGGATTTCGAGTTCGAGCATTTGTTTGTGATATGGGTGGCCCAAACAGGAAACTATTATCAGATCTTGGAATTACATATGAAAAGCCTAGTATACAAAACCCTTGTTCAGAAAATCGTGTAATCTGGGGGTTTCTGTGATGGCCCTCATCTTCTAAAACTTCTAAGAAACCATCTATTAGATTATGGTTATGAGCTTTCCAATGGAAATACAGTGAATAAAAGTATTTGGGCAGATCTAGTTAGTGATCAAAAAAGTTATGATTTAAAATTTGCTCACAAAATTTCTGGATCTGAAAGGCAAAATGTGAGGAAAACAGCTGAACTGTTGTCTAGAACTGCTGGCAAGGCAATTTCGTATATTTCCCCTGGAAACAATCGCGTCGTTGATTTTTGACTGACGGTAAATGATGGATGTGACATTTTAAACTCAAGACTTCCTCACCATCCAACGAATAAACTCAAAAGTGCATATATACAAATTTAATCGAACAAAATATCATTTTAGAGAAGCTTTTTGATTTGTGTTCTTCTATGACAGTTATTGGCAAATCGAAGTTAGTACCTTTCCAATTTGAATTTATGATTTCAATTAGAAGTCTGCAAGGCCTGTTTAAAAATTTATAATATTTCTTTATTCTTTCTTTCTTTATTATATAAAAAATGCTTTTTACAGCTTTATACGCCAATTACAAAAAAGCATTAATCCTAAATAATATAAATAAACAAATGCAAATTATTAAACTTGTGTCCAGAGTCCAGTGAACAAAATAATTAATCATATAAATAATTAATGTGTTATGTAGCTATAAATATATAAAAAAATAAATTACTACAGTATATATTATAGTGATTTCCATTTTACAAGTATAATTATATAATTAACAGGAAGGAAAAACTTTATAATGAACAAATAACAGCTACAAGAATAAATAAGTATAAAAAATTAAATAATTAATAAATTAACAAGCTATAAATTATATGAATAACAAACAACAAGGAACACGTAAAACTATTAACCAACTAACAAAAGTATCAATTATTAAACAAAATCGTTCAAAAATAACTTAACTTAAAAAAATATATATATATAAATCTACAAAGTTATCAAAATGCCACATGACAATCTAATTTAAGCAACACTATAAATGTGGATAAATATATAAATACTAATATTACCAACATGCACAATATAACTTATACAATAATAGGTACAAGAGTAATATAAATTAGAGGTCATTAACATAGTGCTTAACTTGTGTGCAGAAAGAAGCCAAGTTCAATGACGGGTCATTCCACGTCAAGTCAACCAGGTCATGACACCCATCTCTTTAGATTTTGATGAAACTTGGCACAATTGTTGCATTTTCTATCCTATTGATAAATACCAAATTTTATTTCTCTATCTCTTATAGTTTTTTTTTCTACAAATTTTTTAATTTTCTTAATTTAACGCGATTTTAGGCCTCGGATTTCGCGTCTTGCAATGTAACTTGTAGCTTAAAAAATTAATACCTTGAAAACTATTTGAGATATCACCATGAAACTTTGCATAATATTTAATTAATATATTTAAAATAAAGAAAAAATACATTCACTAACCTATCTCAACTCCAAAAAATAATAAAAATATTATAATCAGAAATTTTTTTTATTTGAAAACCGTTGTCGGGATTTACTTAAATTGCAATATCTCAGGTCTCAGACCTGGTAGAGTGTTCATATTTTTTTTACATACTCCTAGATACATAGGCTAACAGATAAACAAAAGAGATGTATGGCTTTTTCACATCTTAGACTGATATTCAACATTATTTATGAGTAACAAAATTACAGACCAACTAATCAATAATTATTATAACCAATAAAATCAATTATTATTGATAGAGCAAGGGGTCAGAACTAAGACATGACAAAGATTTATAAAAGAGAAATTATAAGCACTAATATTTACACAGCTTGTATGACTCATCTATCTTGTCTCAACAGGATCCTTTCATGTTGGTTCATGCTCCTAGCTCTACAGCTAACCACTGAACACTGCCTCAGTTTAGATCTTGCTTTGAGTGAGTGAAGACCTATAGTGCAAACTTCTTGTGCAGTGATTGTGATTTTTAATTTTATTAAGTGAAAAGTGAAACATAACAGTTACAGTATATAACTATGTGATTTCCATTAAATGTTTTAATTTAATAAAACTATTTAGTTTTGAAGTAAAGATGCACCTTTTAATTTTGGAAATCAACAAGAGTCAATTTTCTCTGACTCAGTGATTGTGTAAAACTAAGTGAATAGGCTAGTTACAGGTTGTATCTATTTTTCTTCTTGGACTTTAAAATAGGGTAAGCGGAAATCAAAATGACAAATCCTCAAGCTTGTAGCATTGGACTATTTAAACAATCAGACTGTTTTCAGACAACTTATACACCTTCCAAAAAATTACAATCTGTATCAGAATTAACTGAGGAAGAAAAAGAATTAATTCAACTTGGATCTGGAATCAATTTAATTGAATTTAAAAATGTTTGTTCCCATCACAGCTACTACTTTCTCAATGTGTTTGAAAAATATCAAACAGTATGCATAGATCCATTAAAAAAACACAAAAAGCCAATAAAAAAGTCACTAAGAAGTGTATCTTTAAGTTTTTCAAAAAATTGTGTGAAAAAAATATTTTAATTAAACCTGGACAAAAGATATGCCCTTCATGTCGAAACTTCTGTGAAGAAAAAACTAAAATCACTGAAAATGAATCTGACGACGAACTAATGATTGAATTGGATTCATTTGAATCTAGAAATGTCTCCCTTTCACAAACAAATGCAGCCTTAGATGATTTGGGTTTAACTCCAATTAAACTTCATAATTTGTCATCACATAGTAAGGGATCGTATTACAAAAGAAAAGTTGAAAAAGTAACAAAAGAAGTAAAGAAAAAAATCTCCAAAGCTCTAGATTATGACATTGAAATGTCAGAAGACGAAAAAGAAGATGAAAGAAATGTTATCAAAAAAGCAGAAGATTTTGATAAGCTCGTGGGCCTTTTAAAAGAAAAACTTATGTCTGTTGGAAGATCCCAAAAAGTTCAGATTCTGACTTTGGTGCCAGAATCTTGGAGCCAGAAAAAAGTTGCTACAGAATTTCAGGTGACCGAATATATGGTAAAACAAGCAAGGAAACTTAAACGAGAGAAAGGTATCCTAGCTATCCCTGACCCTAAAAAAGGTAACACACTCTCCGAAAACACAGTTAAACTTGTGACAGACTTTTACCAAAGTGATGAGAATTCAAGAGTTTTACCCGGAGCAAAAGATAAAGTGAGCATTAAAAAAAATATTTATATGCAAAAAAGACTTATTCTCAGTAATTTGAGAGAGCTTTACTCTTGTTTTAAATGGGAATGCCCCGACTTGAAAATAGGATTCTCGAAATTTTGCAGTTTAAGACCAAAGTGGTGTGTCCTTGCTGGGTCAGCAGGTACCCATACAGTATGTGTATGCAGCATACACCAGAATGTGAAATTGTTACTAGATGCTGTAAAAATTGAAGAAAGTTACAAAGATTTGATCAAGATGTTGGTTTGTAATGTTGAAAACAGTGAGTGTATGCTACGCCAGTGTGACAACTGTCCGTCTGATGATGCACTGATTGAATACTTAACTGCAACATTGAGTGAAGATTATGATTTAGAAGAAGAAATAATTATAATCCAATGGGTTAATACTGACAGGACAGAAATGGTTAAGCAATCAATCAGCGTTGAAGACTTTATTTCTTTACTGAGCAAATCTGTAGAAAACCTAATCCCACATTCATATATTACAAAATCACAGTCTAAAACTTTCAAAAAACTGAAAGAAGATCCGCCTTTGAATACAGCAATTGTAGTAATGGATTTCAGTGAAAATTATTCTTACACCATTCAAAATGAAATCCAAAGTTATCACTGGAACAGAGGTGGATGCACAATTCATCCAGTTGGTCTCTACTTGAAAAAGGATGATAAAGTTTTAATTTCCAACCACTGTTTCATAAGTGATGATTTACAACATGACACTTGTTTTGTGAATTACGTACAAAAAGAAATTTCGAAATGGCTGAAAGAAAATCATCCCGAAATAAACCAAGTTCATTATTTCACTGACGGCTGTGCTGGTCAATACAAAAATAGAAATAGTTTCAAAAACCTAACAAACCATCATGAAGACTTTGGAATGAAAGCCGAACATTCATTCTTTGCAACAAGCCACGGGAAATCAATATGTGATGGCTTGGGAGGAACTGTTAAGAGAATTTTGAGAAAAGCCAGCCTTCAACTTTCAGATGAAAATCAAATCAAGACAGCAACTGCAGTTTATGACTTCTGTAAAGTCAACATTGAAAAAATAAATTTTCACTTTATTGACACAAAAAATGCTGAAGCTTTCAGATTGGAGTTAGCGTCACGATTTTTAACCACCAAGACTATTCCCGGTACTAGAAGTTTCCATTATTTCAAACCATTAAATACAAATGAAATTGAAATAAGGAGAACTACTGATAGTCCTAATCCTACTCTAATGTTTTCTTTTGATTCTGCTACGGATTGGGTCTGCATTCAACCATCTTTAAACGATTATGTGGCTGCAAACTACGATGGAAAGTGGTACTTTGGACTCGTTAAAAATGTGTTTCATGAAGAAGAAGATGCTGAAATTCTTTTTCTTCACCCTCCAGGACCTGCTGCCAGCTTTTACTGGCCTCAAAGAGAAGACTTGTGCATAATACCTGTGGAGCACATTATCAGTACAGTTGATGCACCGCAATCAAGTAGCACTGGCAGAATGTACTACTTCAAAAAAGAGTTTATCAGAAAAACAGAAGAGTGTTGGATGAAGTGGAAAAAATATAACAAGCAGAACTAATAATTGCTATAAAAGATATTGATTCTAGACTTCAGTTTTTATTTTATTTCACATTTATTAAATGTAAGTAAACCGCAAATTTATAATTTCTTAATAATATTCTACTTTTTGGAATATTAACTAAACATGTGAAAAAGCCATACATCTTTTTTGTTTATCTGTTAGCCTATGTATCTAGGAGTATGTAAAAAAAATATGAACACTCTACCAGGTCTGAGACCTGAGATATTGCAATTTAAGTAAATCCCGACAACGGTTTTCAAATAAAAAAATTTCTGATTATAATATTTTTATTATTTTTTGGAGTTGAGATAGGTTAGTGAATGTATTTTTTCTTTATTTTAAATATATTAATTAAATATTATGCAAAGTTTCATGGTGATATCTCAAATAGTTTTCAAGATATTAATTTTTTAAGCTACAAGTTACATTGCAAGACGCGAAATCCGAGGCCTAAAATTGCGTTAAATTAAGAAAATTAAAAAATTTGTAGAAAAAAAACTATAAGAGATAGAGAAATAAAATTTGGTATCTATCAATAGGATAGCAAATGCAACAATTGTGCCAAGTTTCATCAAAATCTAAAGAGATGGGTGTCAAATTAATTATTTACTGGGTGATTTGACATGGAATGACCCTGACAGAACATCCACACTTTGGGGGAGACCGTTATGCAGTTGCATCAATACATTTAGAGGGGATTGCATTCCCAAAGACGAATTGGCAAAGTAAGGGCAGAAAAGATCTAGTTCTTGCTGAAGGACGGGGTATAAAAAAGTTAAGCCGGGCAAGTAATTGACTGCAATCAACCTTTCCGCTGATTAAACATAAACAGCGTTTTCCGTAGAAAACATAAACATCCAACAGAACGCCGCTTACGTAAACTATCAATTTCAAACAAAGTCAATAACTCTGAGTACGATACAAGATAAGTATAAACGCCAAAAGCTTTAAAATGCAAAAATCTTAAAAACTTAATTTGAACTTGCTCTATCATATCCAACAAATACTTATAAAATGGGTTCCAGATGATGAAGCCAAACTCAAGTCTTGATCTGATCAAAGAATAGTATAATAATTTTAAAGTTGTAATATTTCGAAAAACATCGCTTGATCTTCTTACAAATCCGAAAGTTTTATAGGCTGCCTTGCAAGTTTCAATAATATGATTTGAAAATTAAAACTTCTCATCAAAAAGCACACCAAGGTCTTTAAACATAGCTTGAACCATCAAAACATTTTGGCCAATGAAATAATCAAAGTTAATAAAGTTATGTGTTCTTCTGGTGTACCTCACCACCACACACTTTTCCGCATTAAATTTTAGTCCTGTTTGACTCCAAACAGCCAAACGATCCAAGTCTTCTTGAAGCAGTCTGCAGTCAGTTAAACAATTTATGTTTCTAAAAATCTTCATATCATCTGCATACAACAAGACTACTGTGCTTGACACAACTAACAATATCGTTAATAAATATTATAAATAACAGCGGCCCAAGATTTGAGCCCTGAGGCACACCAGATTGAACTTTGAATTCTTTAGAAAAAACTCCATTATAATTTACTATTTGTTTTC
This sequence comes from Stictocephala bisonia, assembly GCA_035578905.1. Taxonomy (NCBI): domain Eukaryota; kingdom Metazoa; phylum Arthropoda; class Insecta; order Hemiptera; family Membracidae; genus Stictocephala; species Stictocephala bisonia. The sequence goes on from JAQJVL010000875.1 coordinate 138,818, forward strand.
TGCAAGAAAGATATGACGCAAAAAACTTAATTGTTTGAGCAGAACATCCGAAAAAATTAAATTTTTTTAACAGCTCAGAGTGATTGACCTTATCAAAAGCTTTGGCAAAATCTTTATAAATAACATCGACCTGCCCTCCCTTATCTAATATTTTTGTGCAATAATCAGTGAAGCATAAAAGATTTGTATTTATTGATCTTCCAGAAAAAAACCGTGCTGTTCAGGTGCAATGTAATGTTTTACGGTACGTGATTAAAAATTCGATTGAATAAAATGGACTCAAATATTTTAGCAGGAGTCGATAAAATAGCAACCGGTCTATAGTTTTTAATATCAACTTTTAAGCCTTTTTTGAAAATTGGAACATCTTTTGTTAATTTCCAGCAATCCGGAAAATAATTAAAATCCAGTGAAATGTTAAATAAGTGCTTAAGTGGTTTAATTAAATATTCCATGCATCCTTTAAAGACAAAGGAGGGCACGTCGTCAGGGCCAAAAGAACGCTTAGATTTGAGCCTCCCAAACGCATGCAACATTTCCTGGTCAGTGATATGAGGGAGAACAAGACAGCCTATGCCTGAGTGAACAGGTGAGTCGAGCGCTTGCTGGGCCAGCTGATTGCAGTCAAGAGTTGACTCATCGTAGACAGTCCTGAAATATCGTGCAAACGCCTCCGCTATCTCAGCGCTGCCCTCCACCTCCTCACCATCCAGAGTCATTCCTGTAGGCTTGTTATCTGTCGACCTTAGCCTCCCTACTGCACTCCAAAACAAAGCTGGTTTGTTAACTACGTCCCTTTCAACTCTAGTTGTATAATTTAAATAATCAGTTTTAATACTCTGTTTTGATTCATCTCTTCAACGTTTTAATTCATCCAAAAAATTAGCATATTTATACTTTTTGTAATTCTTATGAGCCTTTTCCTTTCTTTTAATAATACTAATAGTATTGAATGAATACCACTGGGGATATTTAGATTTCCTAGGCTTTATCAAAGGAGCATGTAAATTAATAATTGAATACAGGATATCATAAAAAATGGCAACTCCTTCATTAATATTACGACAATCCATAACTTCAGACCAATTGACATTCCATATTGAGTTGTACAAACCTAAATAATCACCTCTTTTAAAATTATACTGATTATCCCCATAGTTTGGTGAACACATAAACTTAGTAGTATGTAAATCGTGCAATTCAAACAAGATGGATAATGCAGGATGATAACGATCTAATTTGACAATGTGATCTTCCTCTAATACATTTAAATCACTTATATCAGTTAAAACTAAATCCAGGGTTTTACCAAGAAAATTTACAATATTGTTCTTTAGTTTTAGATTATACATGTTCATAAAAAATGACAATTGTTTACATATTTCCCCCCCATCAGTTAACTTAAATGAAATTCCCGTGATTGGCAAGTTAAAATCCCCTAAAATTAAGATTTTTCATTGTTAAAATTATACAATTCAAGACTATCAAAAAATCTTTTATACAGATCCAAAGCAGAGTTAGGAGGAAAATATACCAGGCCTAAAATGATGGAAAAAGACTTGGATAAACTTATTCTAACCCACAAATTTTCTCCCTCACTATCAATATAATCAAGACGAACAGATTTTATATTATTCTTAACAGCTAATAGAATCCCACCACCCATTACAATAACTCCACTATGATCCTTCCTATAAATATTATATCGGTCATCAAATAATTCAGAATAACATATTGAATCATTAAGCCAAGTTTCAGTTATTGCAACAATTTCATAATTATTATTCATGATACCTAGCCTAAAGGGAAGCGTTTTTGTCCTAAGCCCTCTAACATTTTGATAAAAAATATTTATATCCATAGAACCCATTTAGAATGAATAATTGTTGGTAATTAGGTACTAAACAAAGCACATGCAAATAAGTTATATCTAAGTAAATATAAGTTATATAATAAAAGCTCTTAAATAGACTATATTGCAACAACATCATATAATTAACATAAAAAAAAAATAAAAAATAATTTAAAGAGTGCAGGCTTATAAATGAACAGGCAAAAGTTAAAATAGATAGTTTGATTATGGTGAGTGTACCTTTATGATCTAACTATGGTATCAGCCTCGGAGGAGGCGTGAGCCTCAGCTTCCGCTCCTGGTTCCGGCTTCCTCCTAGTTCCATGGGAGATGGTGGGTCTCAGAGGGTTAATCAGAGGGTCTCAGAGGGGATAATCAGAGGGTTATAGCTACATTTTATCATCCAAATGTAATTAAGATGTTCTGGGGTCTTATTTCTCACAAATTAGAGGTATTTTATGACCTCCAACCCAGCCAAACACGTACAGTGGAGATGACCCTCCAACCCAACCAAACACGTACAGTGGAGATGACCCTCCAACCCAGCCAAACACGTACAGTAGAGATGACCCTCCAACCCAACCAAACACGTACAGTGGAGATGACCCTCCAACCCAGCCAAACACGTACAGTAGAGATGACCCTCCAACCCAGCCAAACACGTACAGTGGAGATGACCCTCCAACCCAACCAAACACGTACAGTAGAGATACAGTAGAGTACAGTAGACAAAACACATAGGATTTTATGACCACCCTCTTCCTACTACAGTAACACATAGGATAAAATCCCTTCTCCTTAGTCGTAGTGCATATGAAATTATAACAACGGGAAACTGTTTAAGTGAAAATTGTGAGACATTAAGTGTTGAAGTCTTTAAATCAGTTGATTGTGCCATCTCTGATAACGAACCGTTTCTAGAGCAAAATAAATTATCAGAGAATGATTTCGATGACAAGGAATTCAAATCAATAGTTGACGATTTTATTCAGGAAATGTCCACCCTAGTAAAGCTTGAAGAGGAACATAGTCTAAAGACGGACTTATTGAAAGTGTTGGCAGAATACGTTGCATATCGTGTTAAAAAACTAAACTTGCAATCAACATTTATATATGGTGAAAAAAACAGGACTAGTACAAGTTAAGAATAGAGACTGGCTTTCAACTTTATCAAGGGGATCTCTGATTAACCCATCTCAAGAATGGATGGAAATAGTTTTACAATGTGAAAAAGAGTTTGAGGAATTTCATGGCAATGGTATTAATAAATATGATAATGTCATGAAAACACTTGCAAATAAGTTACAACAAAAATGTAATAACATAGACGAATTTGTTATAATGTGTTATGTCCGAACACAGTCATTCATAAGGATGAAAGAGCTAAACAGGAAGAACAATCTTAAAAGAACAGTTCTTTCCCAAAAAGGAGCTGATAGAAAAAAACGCAAGAAAATGAAAAAATTCTAAACTAATAAACTACTACTAGTGTTTGAATAAATATGTAAATTTTATGTATAACTTATGCTTATTTAAGAGACAGATGTGGTCAAATTAGAAGAATTCGTTAAAATAAGAAAAATTATCTAAAATTATAATCAAACTATGCCAGCACATCTGTCAAAATACGACGGCAGTGCATTATTGGTAAGTAATCACAAGTTTTTAAGTGTATTTCAAATACTGGTTTGTATTGTATATTTTTTAAACTTTCAAATAGAGTCCCACTTAAAATAACACACGTTGAATAAAAATAAACAACGATAATTAATGCAAAAATATAATAAATAATGCAAAATAGCAACGCAAAAACTCTTTTCACTGCATATTTATTATAATGTTAAATGCCGTTGACGGTGGAAATGATGTCAGCAGCTGAGAGCGATCGTGCATGATAATAATATTATTATTGAAAGTATTTGTATAGCCTTATTAATTAACGGGTTACAGCTGTGTTGTTAATGAGAACAGTGATTCAGAAAGAGCAGTTACTGATTATTACTACATTCAGTGTAACAGATGAACCAGCTGATATGTCTGTGTGACGTCATTGACACCAAGATTTACTATGCACCATGCGCGTGAACCCTTACCATATTATTCTAGTTATTGTGGCTAGACCTATTATATTAACCGACTACGTCTATGGATTTCATTCAATTACGCCAGGTTTTCATGAATTTCTCATTATGAAATAATTATTTATCTGTTGTTCAGTGTATCCTCATGTATCGAAGTTGCACACATTTAATCACCAATCATAATTTAAAAACTAATTCATCCTAAGCGACTTTAAAATTTATATTTAGTAAACCTGCTTAGTTATTATTATCAATCGATTGAACTAATAATAATCGATTGATAATAATATAATTGTTATTGTCTTTGTCATCCAGATTTTCAAATTTGATTATATAATTCACAGCTTATTTGTAGTTAGTTGTAACCTTGCTATTACTGAATTAAATACCTACAGAATACAGATCCACTCTTCTTGGCATGTACACAATCAATTTTTTGTTGAGAGGAGGCAATTCTGAAAGCAAATGACTGCATTTGATGATGACGCTTGAATTTTAGCATCAGTTTGGTTGGATGCAGCTTTTGCCAATAAGCTTAGCTACATTTTTGCGGTACACTTTGAACTGAACCACCAGACGAACATATCGGCCGGCTGTGAAACATTATAATTGGCTTGCATAGAAAATCTGATCTGTGATATGAGGGAACAGATTAAATCTTTATAATACACGTTTCAATTTGTAATATACTTTCTTAGTTTCTTATATCATATTAGCTATGAAAAAAGGAAAAAGTTAAACAAAACAATACCACATAATAATATCGGAAGGCAGGAAGTAAAAAGTTTTATTTATCAAATGTTACAGTAACAAATAAATCAAAATTATTGTGTTCAGTTTAGATGTATATATTTACGAATCTGGCAAAACTTAACATATGCTTAGGATGGTGTCTGCCTTTTACAGTTGTCTTGTGTAAACAGGAAATCCTTCTGTAAATACTCGCTCGAAAATACTCGATACTCGAAAAAAATGCAAACTACTCGAACTCAAAAATCACTACTCGCACACCCCTAGAAAATACTTTGTGATATGGAAGAACAGGATAAAATAAACAAAAAAATTCCTTTAATACAAGGCCTATTGTTTTTCCCGCATAGTTTAGCTTGGTTTTTTATTGAAAACATCATAATTCAAAAACTTTTCAGCTACAGCGTTGTAATTTTACAAGGTTGTATGTATGATTAGTATAAAATATTTTACTTAGTAAATGTATTTTACTTACAAATTTTTAAAATGTACATTTTGCCATTTCATTTTACACCCATATTCTTTAACATTTTATTTTATGTTGAAGAAAAAAAGCATTAAATAAAAAAGTTATTACTGGTTTTATTATGTAACATAATACAAAATACAGTAGTTAGATGTACTATGTTCATATATATCATACTAACTATGCGATTAATTGTTTTCAACCAAGTTGTGTAATTTTGGTAAATTAGTTGGCTTTTAAAGTTGTTGTATACAGTTATTATTCATTTTCATCTGTTTGTTGTTTTTTTTTTTTTTTATAAGTTTTACTTCAGAAACCTTTGGGTCATATTCCTTTAGCTGCCCGCCAAACTCAAACTTTTTTTATTACCGAATACCCATATAGGAGATATGAAAGATATTGCAGGACATATTAAACATTCAATATACAATATGTCTAGGCGCTTTCTCCACATAAACTCACAAAGATATTGTGTAGGTTAGGTTAGGTTACAGGCAAGTCCTTTCATTACAAATGAAGCTAATAACAACATGTTCTTATATATATATATAAGTAGTTTAGATAGTTATTGGCATAGAAAAAAGTGGGTTTGGCAGGCAGCTAAAGGAATTTGGCCAAACTTTCTTCTGTGTAGCATTAACAATGCAATTAATTTTTTTTAATTATTTCCTGTAGTTTTGAGGAAATTAGTTGCCTGAAGAATTTGTTGTTATATAGTTTTATTTCAATTGTCATGGTTTTTTACATACATACATATATATATTATTATTAGGTAACCTACACCTACATGCAAACTTAATAGCTCACTATTTCTCTCGACATGGTTATTGTGTATCACTAAAGTAGGCATTACTTAATTCTTATTTTTATTCATTTTTAACAGACATTTTTAGAAGGAATTAGAGTGCTGACGAAATTAATTAATTGCTACAGTACTTGCAATACCTTTGTACATATGTTAAATGATTTTTTATCTAGCTTAAAAGAATTATTGTATAAGCTATACAATAATTATTAATCAAACTACAGTTTAATTGATAGGTGGATATACTGTATTATTACTATTTTAAAGTTAAAATATTTTTGTATGGTTTATTTAGCATTATTTTGTTTTATTCTTCAATTGACTACCTTATACAAAATACAGTATTATTTTTAAATGTTTGGCTTGAATAATAAACTACTTAAAGCTAATATTTAGGGTGCTAAACAGCTTTAATAGGGTTCAGCTATTTACTAAAATACATTATTTATAGTTGTCCTCAGTTCTTTAAGCGTACCTAGCCCCATTTTATTAATCAAACTCTTCAATTTTTGGATATATTAAGTGTGATAAACCAATCCATTTTAAATTTCAAATGTTTTAGGGATCAAATTTTGACATAAACCGTCATTTTTAAGTACGTTCAATAATTTAGTACCCCTTTATTTTCAGGATAATTGGATTAAATGTAGTAAAAACTCTGATATTAACCAACTATTAATATTATTACAATATATATTGTAAAATGTGTATTAGGAAATGAAGCGCAGCATTACCAGTACTGACTATAAAATCACCATTTGTTAAAAAGAGTCAGTTAGCCAAAGTAGGTCACACAAAAATATTAGGCGTTTGAGGAGAGGGGGTAATTGTGGGTTTCCAGTTCGTAAATACTACAAAATCTACTATATAGGAAATGATTCAGGAACTACTTTGAACTGTGCCCAGCAGAGTACTCTTCCTTCATCCCAAAAAACTGGACGTAGTTCCAACTTCTCTCGCCAGTGTCGCATGATTTCTATATTTTCTTTCCCTTTAGAGCCCTAATTGTCTGGTTGAATGCTCATTAGAACCTTACTATGTTTTGTTCAGTAAGTTCTTAATGCTATTTTTAAAATAGGATTTTTTTAATTTGTTTTAATCCCCTTAAAACTATCCTTATTTATTTAAAATGTTATTATATGTCATTATTATGTATGATCTGAGGTCGACATATTGTGTCTACGTGCAGTAAATATTTTTAAATTGTATGTTCTCCATGAAGTGGATAAGCATTTACATCAGTGATTGATTGATCCCAATCAAGTGTTATAGTGCAGTAATTTCAATTATTTACTGAATTCTAAAAGGAAGTAATATTTTGCTTACTCATGCATATTTTCTTATTTTGTAACTCTATCTTGTTTTACATAGTATACATGCATCTTTATAAATATTAGATAAGACTTTTGGTATGTATTTACTTATCAAATAAATGAAATGGTAATATATCCTCATTTTGAATAATTAGTGTACCAAGTGCTTTCATTCTTGTTTAATATATTATTTTTCATCGATAATATTTCTTCAGAGTTAAGTATAATAACTTTAGTCTAGTCATGTGGTTTCTATGTTATTTCAGACTAAAAATTATTTGTTTTTCCAGACATCAAGTTAAAGCATTGCCTTTAAACGAAAAAATTCTTCAGCCACCGAAACCACTACAGAAGTCTGAAAAGCAACCAACAATACAAGAACCATTTAAATTGACACAAGTTTTTAAAAAGGTATTTTCTTTGAAATGTATGCCAGCCATTTAATTATTGCATGATGCGCTATTACAATAAAATAACTGCCTATTTTCATATTTTAGTATTAGTGAAAAATTAACAGAACAAAATATAATAAAAATATAACGAATAATTTAATATTGAAGAATTTTTTTCAGAAGCATCTCTTATTGCAAATTACTATTGAATTACAAATTAATATATTGGAGAGATAGGACATCAGCAAACTAACCTTAGAAGATAAGTTCACTAACACCAGAGTAGTAGTAGTAACATATACAAAAGAATCACATAATCACACGAATGTTCAGTACCACTGGCAATTTCTTCAGGTGAATAGAGAGAGAATGCTCCCTATTTTAGGTGAGTAGATTCTCTCTCCCTCCCTCCTGAAGATAATGCCAGTGGAACTGGAAATTCGTGTGATTACGTGATTGTTTTGTATATGTTACTATTACTCTGGAGTAGTGAACTTGTCTTCTAAGTAAATTTGCTGATGTCCTATCTCTCCAATATACTGATTCCTGGCCTAGTGCCCTTTAACCTAACCTAATATTGTATTACAAAAAATAAATAATATTCATTTAATTAATCTGTGAGGAACCTAAAAATAATGAAATAATGCATTTTAAAACTTATGAACATTATCTTATATAATTACATTCTCTGATAGACAGTTAACTATAGTCTATTAACCTTTTTAAATGTCAGATGTTAAGTGTACGGCCAAAGTGGGAAAATCCATTTTTTCCTTTTGCCAGCATTATTTTTTTAAATGAAACTTATTTCTGGTGATAGGAAAATGACTTCACTCTGCTAAGGCTATCTTTGTTCTGGCATTATAGCTTTGTTTTGCAGCATGTTGTTTTTGAGTCAACATGGATTCCCTATGTTTATGTTACTGAGGGGAACATTTTAGATAAGCTTGCAGGGGATCCATCAGAGCATATATTGAAAGTATAAATGGGAAATGTCATTCAATATAACAAACAAATTTCGATTACATACATACACATCCTAGTTCCATTCTAGTTCACTTAGGCCAATTGTTGACATGCTCTCTCCTTTGTTAATCAGGTTTGTCTGCTTCAGTTCTCTTCAACCTATTCTTTAATATTCTCCGACCATCTCTTCTAGTCCTCCCATCTTTTATATCTTGATTTCCAAATTTATATTTTTGTTTTTCCACGCATGCTTTTGATAAGTGTCATCTCTCCTGCCTCCAATGCACTCAGCACCATTATTTTTCATTCATGGTCCATGTCTTTGAGGCACATCTGAATTGGGATATAATTTGATATGAACAGTAACATTTTTGCTTTTTTGGGACATTTTTTCACACCAAATGTGTAACAGTTTGGTAAAAATGTCCTCCCTTTTGTAACATGGATGTTATTATTTTTCCAATTCCCATCATAAGATATTCTCCTAAGTTAGTGACATCAATATTGTGAAAGAACAAATTAACCTAGCAACTTCACTAATAAATAATGATCTGTGGTTTTTCAACAGCTTTTAGTGAAACTGAACTTGGAGAAAATGTACACTAATGTATCTGAAGTCCAAAGGGTAGTTTTTACAAGTTCGTTCTGTCAAATTTTGCTATATACATTATTTGTCTAGAAACTACCTTATTCTCCATTTGGTATTGTTATTTTCTACTAAAGTTACCAGGATTGTAATATTTGAACAATTCCGTTTTTAATAGATCTTAGTTTATTAAAGCAAGTCATGTATTTTCTGCTGAATATTCTTGTTGGAATTGGTTAAGTTGTAAGTAGAAAGTAATTTTTTAGTAAAATTCAACAAATTTAATTTTAAAATTAATGTTCCTTGATCTTTAAATCATTGGAAAACTCAAAACTTAACTCTTACAAAGCTCTTAAATTGTTAAAAATGGATGAGTACATAGTTATTGTTCCTGCTGATAAAGGAAAATTTTCTGTCATTTTAGAAAAAGAAGACTAAGATACTAAAATAAAAAAGCTCATTAATTGTGATGAATACATTTCACTAAACAAAGATCCTACACTTAAAATTGAAAAAGACATAAAACGTGTGCTTTAAAATTACGAACATTAAATTGGTAAACCTCTTGTTCTTAAACTAAGTCCACAATATCCAAAACCACCTCATTTTTATGGACTGCCAAAATTTCATAAAGACCTAATTCCTCCAAGACCAATAGTTAGTTCCATAGATTCTCCATTGTACAATTTGTCTAAATATTTGTTACAGCTGGTGTCAGCTTACCTGGCACTTGACCGATCGATAAAATTTGTGTACTAGCCTAACCTAGGAACAACGTCTGCCGTCATGCGGGTTGCATCAAATATCCTCGCTACCTCCGTGAAGGCACTTCAGTAGAGGCTATGAAATGTCTACATCCGTTAGTAGTTTGTTACACTTTGAAAATTACTTTCATAAAATTAGTGTAATAAAATCTAAAGTAATTGTATGAAAATGTGCTTACCTATCTTCTCAAAAAACAATCATCTTGACCGAATCAACGAAGAATTTACTCACTAAGCAGCAAAGTTGTTTATAATTAGCCGTCTTAATATTGAATGAACAATCTGGTTAATAACACAGATCCACTCAAACAATATTTATAATTATAATCACAATCATAAAATATACAATATTTTAAAGTAACAAATAAAAAGATTACGGTGTATAAAGATTTTATATCAAAATAACAAATTTAAAACACTTTACATTCTTTCTTTACAGTTAAAATAAGAATATATAACAACGAAGCATATAAATATAGTAAAATAAACAAATAAAAGCTTTAAATCTATGCACAACAAATCACAAATTGTAGACAGAGGCTTTGATTAAGTCAAAATACATATCATATTTATAATACTTTACATCTAAAATTATAATATAAAACAATAGTAACGTACATATAAATATAATATAATAAACAAATCACAATATAGCTTTAAATTGATGCATAACAAATAACAAATAACAAATTGTAAACTCAGCTTTGGTTAAGTCAAAATACATAAGATATTTACATTACTTTACAACTAAAATCATAATATAAAACAATACAACATATTAATATAATATACTGTAATAAACAAATTACAATATAGCTTACAATAGTAAAAACACTATAATGCACTATCAGTCTGTTACAACTCCTCAACATCAGACATACCGCTGGATATTACGCTTGTTCCCTCATCGTCGCTGCTGCTTCCCACATGAATTATAAAATTCTCCGTAATTTCGTTAATGGCTGGCTCTTTTGCGTCGTACTCTTCTTCCAGATTTTTTACATGATTACACCTAGATTTTCCAATCTTCTTGAGAAATGGAGGAAAACGTTTTTTCACTGAGCTTTTGTACATGACACAATTTGAATGTTGTGTTATGTGACGCAACGCAGTTTTTAACATCCGCCCAAATCATCTCGATTGGATTTAATTCGGGATGATAAGGAGGAAGACACAGTACACTGTGGCCTTCTTTTTCCAGAACGCTATCCAATACATATTTAACATATTGAGGTTTATTTTCAAGAATCATTTTGTAGAGCTGGGGTTTTTAACATTGTTGGTTCGTAGGAAATGTTATGATCAGCAAGCCACGTAGTCATTTCTTCCTTTCTACTATTGGAGGATGGAGCTTTATCGATTTGCTTGTTGTGGTATTTTGCATTATCAATAACCAATACTGTATTAGGCTGTAGATTAGGTAACAACTGATTAATGACCCATAACATATAGTTTGTATGGTTCATATTGTCGTGATAGTCTCCGGTTTTCGTCCCAGCCTTCCACTTAGCCAAAGCGTTTGGGACAAACCCTTGTTCCCTTCCAACATGGACTATAATCAATTTCTCACCTTTAGATACTGGTGTATGCAAAATATTAGAGGATCCATCCGACCACATTTTTCCTGATACATGATCCGAACATACATAACTCTCGTCCATGTACACCATAGGTCTACCCTCTGACCTAAATTTCTTTATTGACTGAAGGAAGGTGATTCTCTTTTCCTTAATCTCTTGTCTTTTCAATGAGGATCTTCCGGTTATTTTCTGTCCTTTTCCAGGTAAACCCTCATTTTTTTAAGTCTTACGGACACTTGAAACACTTCCTTCAAAATTTAGTTTTTCTCTTAGAGAATTTTGTAACAGTTTTGCCGTTTGCAGCCTTCTTTCTGTTGTATAATAATCCTAAACAACTCTGCGAACAACACATTCATCAAAATTGCCCAAGCCAGTAACGGGCTTCTGTCTCTTACTGGTTTTTTAAGGTGTTAAAAAATATTTGTATTCATCTTCATTTTCTTTTATGGTGTCTAGTTCCTTGTTGATCCGTGAAATAGTCTGTAGAGATACTCCGGTTGCAGCTGCGGTCTGCTCTCTCGCCTTCTGCATCGGTATTGTCTCACCACTGGTAATCTTCTCATAAATTTATAAACATTAGATACTATCTCCCTTCTTTGACTATTTAAAACTTTACCTCCTATCCCTACCTTGGATTTAAATTCTGCCATTTTCAAAACCTTGAAAGAGTCACACTTAAAAACACTTTAGAAAACAACCCACTGTAACACTCCACTTGAAAATCGACTGACTGAGTGTTTAAGAATGTCCCAAATTAGTAATAACAGCGCCATCCCCTGTTAGTCATCGACCTTCAACCCCGTGAATCATCGGAAATGTTCGCCGAACGGTCTTTGCCTCACTTCCACCCACCCCTCGTTTAAAGTGCCGCGCCAGGCCCAAGTGCCAGGTGAGCTGACGCCTGCTGTACCAATCATAAATCTGTTGTTTGGACAAGCTCAATCTTACATTAAACTGAAGATTTTATTACCAAAATCAAAGAAGTGTTACATCCAGTGACATTATGGTTAGTTATGACGTCAATAGTCTATTTACAAATGTACCACCTGTCCATGAAGCTTTAAATTTCATCAAAACCTTCCTAAAAAATTACAATAGTCTTAAAATAAGAACAAACCCTTCTTTCGATTGCATAATGGAACTACTCACTGTATGTGTAAGCCATAATTATTTTCAAATAGAAACAAAATGTTACAGTCAAGTTTCAGGTCTACCTATGACTGGTGTACTCAGTCCTATAATTAGTAATATTTTTACGGATCACTTTGAAAACATTGTTTTTGGAGATTGGAAACCCAAAATTTTGGTTAAGGTATATTGATGATATCTTGTGTGTTTGGGACGAAAAATTTAACAAAACAGAATGAATTTTTAACATATATAAATAAAATAAGACTGACATTAAAATTCACTATTGAAAATGAAGTTAATGAAGAAATTCCTTTTCTAGAGGTTTTAATTACAAAGACAGATGAAAACAAAATTAAGACTTCTCTTTTTCACAAAAAAACTTTCAGTGGACAGTATCTAAATTATAATTCAAACCATCCTCAACATGTTAAAATTGGTCTTTTACAAAGTTTATTTAATAGAATTGATACATTAGTCACAGATAAGAAAGACAAAATACTTAAAGAAAAAGATACAGCAGATCCGTTGGTTAAAAATGATTATCCTAGAGAAATTATTGAAAAAGTAAAAAGAAAAAAACAAAAGCTCCACTATAAATAAAAATTGTGAACAACAGAAACCTTTAACAACATTTACAATTCAATATGTAAAAGGAATATCTGAAAAATTTTAAAGTTAATTCAAAATATAACTGTATTTTATTCGTCCAACAATCTAAGAATCCATTTAATTAAATTGAAACCGAAAAATAAACAACAAGAAACAAAAAATGTAATATATAAAATTGATTGTCATTACAATAAAACTTATGAACACATTTACAATTATAAAAAAGAAAATGTAGAAAAATCAAAATTAGTTGAACATGCTATTAATGAAAAACATGATATAAATTTTAATTCTACAAGTGTAATAATTTTAAACGAACCCTTATGGACCAAAAGAAAACAAATTTAGTGCATGTATGGCAGTTTTGAAAGATGAATGTATTTCCCAATGGTCTCTAAATTTTAGTAATATATTTTTTTACCTTTAATTAAAGATGAAATCTTATCCAAAATTTAAAACTCTAAACCATATTTTAATTCATAAAAATTCTTATCAAACTTAGCCACTTAAATTTAATTTAACAAGTATTTAATGTTTGATAACAATTACAATGATAAAATAACAATACATGTGATTTTTTTGTTATTTTTAATCACATTTGTTTTCTGTTTATACTGTATTTACAACTTAAGATGCCTTAACAGGCAAAAGTGCTCTTAATGAAAATTAAATTTGTGGAATTTTACTAAAAAGTTACTTTATTTACAAGTCATGTATGTTGGTTCCAATTTGATACAGACTAACCATTTTCTCCTAGTTTTAAAAGATTTAGTATGAATAAGAAAATTTGTTTTTCAATCTAAAATCAGAATCCCTTTCTTACTTAGATTAAAGCTAACCCATTGGCCTATTTTCATGGAACCGTTCCATGAAAGCCGATCTGGGCTCAAAATTGCTTTCACAGAACCGTTCTGTGATGGTAACAACGCTTTTTAAATATTAAAAAAAAAACTATTTCATCAAATAATTTAAATATTAATAAAAACAATCAGTAAAAACCAAAATATTGAAAAAATTATATGAACTACCAATTGTATTGTTTTATAACCTAAAAATACATCGCAAATCGGCAATGTTGCTCGCAAAACTACAATTTTTTTGTGAGCTAAACAACAATTTGTATGACAATAATAACCAACTTATTGTTAGTCTATGTGCTTCAATATTGCTTTATGTTCCTTGTCAGCTTTATGACAATCAGCTGGTTTGTTTTACAATGAAATTTAGCTTTCAGTTTGTGACTGTGAATGTAAGCAGACCAGTGTGAATGTTTGGTTATTAGTCATGGCAGGACCATCTAAAACAGAGTTTGATCGAGTGTTTTCTAGTGAAATAGATAGAATTTTACTTAATGACAGTGGTGAAGATAACAACAGTGACAACTCGAGTGATTGTGGATGGTTATATGATTAAGAGAAAGTAGATATCCGTAATCAATCTCGAGAAATTGATCCAGAAGTTATGGCAAATATAGAAGATGTTGACAGGATGAAGGTGAGTCTGTTGACAAACATTATTTTGATATTGATGATATAATGGCTAATGATAGTGAAGAGCATCCAGAGAAAATGTAATTATACTTGGATAGCTGATCAAACTAAGCCTAGCTAGCCCTACTTTGATGGCCTGATATGGAAGAAGTAGACAGGAAGAGATAGGACAATGTGATGTGCATAGGCCTAGGCGGAGTAGTGGTAGAGGTAGAACTAGAAATATAAGATCTAACGTTGTTGTGCATAAATGTGATAGCAGGTGGAAATGGAACTATTGTGACAATTCACCTAAAAATATTTCTTTTGTGGGAAGCCCAGGCCTAAACCTACATTTCAGTAGGCAAATGGGTAATAGTCCTTCAGCTCTATATCAGTTTCTGGGCAATGAGTTTTTTGACAGGCTTTGCATTGAAACAAATGATTATGCGGCGAAACAGTTAAACAATGAAAAGAGGCAAAAGGAAAAAATTAAGAAAATTGGACACCAGTTAGTCCTGAAGAACTAAAAGTACATTTGGCCTTATATATGCTAATGGAACAAGTAAAAAAGGTAATATTCAAGAATATTGGTCAAAACGAAAGATTATTGAAACTCCTATATTTAGTGAAGCCATGAATTTACTACGCTTCAATCAAATTTCACGATTCCTATATTTTGCAGATGATGAGTTTACTGAGGAAAATGATAAACTAAAGAAACTGAGGCCAGTAATATCATACTTAGAAAATAAATTTCATCTGACATATTCCATAGACAGAGATCTTGCGATAGATGAGACCTTGGTGAAACTTCATGCTAGACTATCGTATGTGCAGTTTAACCCAAAAAACGTGCTAGATTTGGCATTAAAATCTATGATATATGCGAGAGTTCTAATGGTTGTTGCGCTGGTTTCAAAATCTATACTAGGAATGACAAAACGCCCAGAATGCCTGCAAGCTCAGCAGTAGTTTTCCATTTGGCAGAACCATTTCGTGATTTGGGACGTATAGTATATATTGATAAAATTGGTATAACTCACCAAATCTTTGCGCACTTCTTCTAGATATTGTAGTTGGCACTGCAAATCAAAATAGAATCAACATGCCAGATGAGTTTACAGTAACTGGTCCACAATTAGAAGTTGGGTAAGCTGTTCCAAGAAGCCTAAATGGTGAAGTGAAATGAAATGAAACGAAATTCTTTTATTTCACCATTCAATAATATAAACTAACATTTACATAAATAACAAAAAGTAATTAAACAATAATATATACATGAAAATAACAAATTATCTATGGAAAATAGCCTACATGGACAGATTGCCTGTGCATAGGCTGAGTTGTTTTGCTTATTTTAGTGTTGTTATTCTGTTTAAGCGAAACATGTGTCTATTTAAATATGGAGGAAAAATCTAATTTATATTAATACATAATTTTATCTTAATACATGTCTAGATAATGGGTTAACAAACAAACAAATTAAAAACAGAAAAAGAAAATCAGTTATGCGTGAATTATAAAATAAACCAAGAAGAATAATCAAAACAAAACGTAGAATAATTGAGAAGCTGCATGAAATATGTAAAATTGCTTGCTAGCTTAAAGACAATAGCATTGTTCGGCCTTGTACTCGACTCAAGCGATAAGCCACGGTGGGAGAAGGCACACTATCAGCTCCGCCCGTAGGCATTAGTGATAATGGTCTGGGCTTCCTCCAGGTCTAATTGTCTTGTCCATACTTCTACTCGTTTTTTAAAAATTGACAGTGATGTAGAATTAAATATATCACAATTAGGATAGTTCACTTCAGTGTTTCTATATAAGATCAGCAGTATAAGGAGAAATAGTGATTGAGAAGGCTTTATATAACGGATCAAGAAGAACTCCCACGTTTGATGCATAGCGGGTGTTATATTGATGTGTGACTGGAGAAAAAAAATAATATTAAAATTTTTATCAATAAATACCAAGAGATTTTTTACAAGAAGCTGTCTAATGTTCAAAACGGCAGTTTCTCTAAAAAGCGTATCAGATGGATAGGTTTTGGCTTTGTAAAATGCTATATTTAGATTAGTTTTTTGTATTACATACAGTGGTTGTAGATTGCTTTTATAGGTTCCTCCCCACGCAATTATTCCAAAGGAAAGTAATGATTGAATATAGGCATAGTAAGCTAATTTCATTTCTCTCTCATTCAATACCTCCCGTAATTGTCTAAATGCAAACAAAAATGTTTTAATTTTAGTTTTTAAAAACTGTATGTGCTCTGTCCATTTCAAACGATTATCAATAATTACACCAAGATATTTGTAGGCATTTACTCTTTCTATATGTTCACAGGTACAAGCATTGTTAAGGTAGTTCCCGCAGCAATGAATTATAATATTTTGAGGAAAAAGATTGGGGCTATCTCTTAAGATTACTGGCATAAATTTAGTTTTGGAAAATATTCAAAGATAATGTATTTTGGTCAAGCCATTTTTTTACGAGTGCTATATCATGCTGGGCTTTGTTACACACTTCTTCCCAATCATTTCCTTGCAGGAAGATTAGTGTATCATCTGCAAAGAGAAAAAGTTTGCTGTGCAGTCTTAATTTAGACATATTGTTTATATAGATCAAGAATAAAATTGGACGGAGCGTACTGCCTTGAACCACACCGTAGTTCACAGGTACAATTTCACTCAGTTAGTTCACTCAATAGACACACGCTGTAGTCTGCCTGTGAGATAGCTTTTAAACCATGCGAGGGGGTTGCCACGAATATCAACCAGTTCTAGTTTCAAAAACAACTTATTTGTATCAACTGAATCAAAAGCTTTTTTTTAGATCCAAAAATATCATAATAATTTTTTTATTGTTGGAAATGTTAACGTCAATTTAGTTAACAATACCGAACAAGGCGTCTCTTATGTTTTTGTCTTTGCTAAACCCATATTGGCTCTCATTTAAAACATTGTTTGAAGATATTCTACTAGTTGGTCCTTGACAATCTTCTCTGATATCTTGGAGAATACACTGAACAAGCTAATAGGGTGGAAATTGTTTTTATCAGAAATTAAATTTGCCTTGTAGAGAGATATCACTTTAGCTAATTTAAAGTCATCAAGGAAAATTCCAGATGAAGTGCTTAAATTGAAAAGATGTTGAAGTGGTTTGGAAAATATTTATATTGTTCTTAAGAGAATCAGCCGAGACCCCATCGTGTCCCGGAGCGGTGCCGCCACGCAGGCCTAACGCATACTTCTGTACATCCTGTTCCGTAACTGTATGAAGTGTAAATCGTTCGACAGATTGTATAGTATAGTCAGTGTCAAGCACCATTGGGTCTCCTCCCCCATCAATTTCATCCGCGAGATTACTCCCTACAGCCACAAAAAAACTGGTTAAATTCATTTACAACCTACTTGCAATCGGGGGTTACATCTAAAGTTTGCTTCAGATATTTTTGTATGGGAAAGGAATCTTTGTGTTTTACTCTTCCAGCTAATTCATTTATGACCTCCCAAAACATTTTAGGGTTTTTGTCAGATTGAGTAATTTTAATTTCATAGTAATCGCGTTTAGCTTTTTTTAAGTTATTTATGAGATTTTGTGATAATAAATTGTTTGTCTATGTTAAAGGGTTGTTTTTGTACACGCTTACTTAACTTATCTGTAAATCATATTGAGGCTATCAGATCTGAGGATATCCAAGGTCTTAACTTTTTGGATCTAGTAGAACTACGGTACTATTGTCTCTACAGACTCTGCTGTTGGTACAGTGGTATTGACCCACCCGCCCACCCTTACACGAACAGTGGTATTGACCCACCCGCCCACCCTTAAACCAACAGTGGTATTGACCCTCCCGCCCACCCTTAAACCAACATTGATATTGACCCACCCGCCCACCCTTAAACCTACAGTGGTATTGACCCACCCGCCCACCCTTAAACCAACAGTGGTATTGACCCACCCGCCCACCCTTATACGAACAGTGGTATTGACCCACCCGCCCACCCTTACACGAACAGTGGTATTGATTTGGTATTTTTACACACTTCATAGCTTTTTTTTCAAAGTATCAAAAAACCATCTTAGAACAAAAATTAGTCAAGATAAAATTTAGAACGGATTCCCAGTTTAATTGTGCGAGTTCGTCAGCCAGTACTGTGCGATCAATGTACTTACATTGATAGTTACATTGATACTTACAGGCCGTGAGGCGAGTGAAGAAACTCTGGATGCGCGAAGGATGGGATGTAGCAAGTTGGGGAGACAGCTCCCCCTCCCAGAGTCGGTGGCTACTGTTGTACTAGCCACCCGCCAAACATCAGTCCTTTGCTAAAGTGCCTATCCAGTAAAATGTACGATTCCACTGACATTCAAATCCATCCAGAGTTTCTTCACTCACCTCACGGCCTGTAAGTGGAGTAGGTATTTGGTCGTAGTAGTGTTGGAAGTATTTGAGTGGCCAGTGACAGTAATAGAGAGTACTGTAGTATAGTGGTCAGTGACTGAGGTGTGAACCACAGCCGACCTAACACAATCCAAGTCACAAAACCTAGCAAATATATGGTCTAGGCAGGTACTGCTAATATCAGTGACACATGTTAATTTGTCTATACATTGCACAAGGCCAGCTCCATGTAAACTGTTTGAGTATATGTCAGAGTAAATTTCGTTACGTAGAAAATCTACATTTAAATCACCTAGAAATATACACTTAATATCCCTCCCTAAGCTATTATAATAGTTGTAATTTCTTCTAAAAATATATTTAAGTTACTGTCATGTGTTCTGTAAAAAGTTAGTAAGTTGAATTGTTTACCGTCAAAAGTAAAGTCTAATCATAGTCCAAACATAATTTGTGTCGAGATAGCTGACAGTCGTTTGTTGCTGTAGATAACAGTGCCGTCATTCTGGTTCTGGAATTTGTCAGTAGTGAAAAGGTCATAGTCTCCTAAAATCTAAGATATACTAGCCATTCAGTGGAAGGATAGGAAAATTGTCCAGGTCTTATCGACAGTACACAAAGGACTTGAAATGACAGTTGTAAAAGAGAAGATAGTAACAAGTGAGGTCATTCAGATCATCAAACCTAGGGGGGTTATTGATTATAACAATGGCATGCTCGGGTTGGATGTCCAAGATCAACAAATGGCATATTTTCCAGTAATACGAAGGACAATAAAAGCTTAAAAAAGATTTTTTATACCTAATGGATTTGGCAGTATTCAACAGTTTTTGTATATGGAGGAAAACAAATCAAAGAAACATGCACTACAGAAACTATAGGCATGATCTTACAGAACAGATACTAGAGCAAACTTCCCTAACAAAAAGAACAAACACAGTCAGACCGTCACTTGACAATTCCTTAAAATTGCAAGCAAAGCAATGGGGTCACTTTCCCATGATACAATTCCCACCAATAGAGAAGCAATTACCATCCAGGAATTGTAAAGTTTGTTGTAAAAACAAAAAGAGGGCTGAGGTGAGATGGATGTGCAAAAGGTGCAATGTGGTACCACTATACGTTCATGGGTGGGCGGGTGGGTCAGTACCACTATACGTTCATGGGTGGGCGGGTAGGTCAGTACCACTATACGTTCGAAGAATGTTTTGAGAGGCTTACCATTTTAAAGCGGGCTATTAGGCATTAGCCTGAAGAAATGTATATAATGTATATAATAGTTTATTTTTTTAATTGTTTTCAGTAATATGCTGATCAATGTGTAAGGACCATAAAATTGTTGTGTGTTGTTCAATTATCTTGAAAGTTTATAAAGGATTACCATTACTGTAGTGTAAGTTTCCATTTTTATAATATAAAGTTTATCTTACAATTTTCAAATACTTAAATTCAACATATTTTTAATATAAATGTATTATAAATTGAACTTCCACTCAAGTTTTGTCTTCCTGTAGTTAGTGGTAAACATTGTTTTGTATTTTCGGCAAAAGTAAAAATGATAAATTTTACATAGGTTTGGAAAAAAATTATTTTTAATTATTTACTAACAAATATATAAACTTGCTTTCAAATTTTATTTTTAAAAAACACATTTTTATTTGTTATATTATTATGTTATAACAAATAATACATTATATATACAGCTTTGAAGCCTGTTTTATTGTGAAAATAAAAATAGCACATTTTTTGCTCGAGCTTGAAAATTGTATTGATTATGAATTTTTTCCCAAAAGCTTACATTTTCCTTGATTTTAATGGGATTAACAGCGGACTACGCAGTGCAAAAAAACTTGTAGGCCAATAGGTTAGCATATACAACCATACTTAATCTTATATTGTTGGTACGGACTACAGTTGTACAACAAACTCCATTTCATGTTGGACATTCCTTGAGATTAACGCATCCTTAATAGGTTGCATCACTTATTTGCACACATTTGGTCGTGTGGTGTACAAAAGACTGTAAATTATTATTGTAGTGGTTATTATGAATATTAATAAATACAGCACTTAACATACTGCAGGAATATAGTAAAACAATTAAAACGTAAATTATGTATGACAATTAATAAAAAACAACTGCATTATTGTATCTTAAAAGAGTATGCAGCATTTGGTAATGTGGAGTACAAAGGACTGCATTTATTTTATTTCCTTAAAACCTTTTGTATAAATGTCAAAGCACTTTTATAATAAAGGAGAGCTGCTATAAAACATTAAATATAGTTATAATGTGCATAGAATTCAGCAAATAATTTTGTAATATTATAAAAATGTTAACTCTTCAGGAGGCCTGGTGTACAAACGACTGCGCCAAAAACAATAACATACTTCCTTGCCAGTACTTAAAAGTGAATTAGCTGTCAATTAGGGTTGTTTGTGTACAATGAGATAGAGGAGCATGTGCTAGAAGAATGGGGCTGTCTAGTTCATACCGTTTTTCGTAAATCCTAAAATCAGTTCTTCTGCAGTCATTTGTACACCATGCAAACCATTAAGAGTTATTCTTTTTATTGGAAATGTTGGAAACACACAAAAGTTGTTGTGCAGGTGAAATGTGTATGTTATTACAGACAAGACAAGCAATTTGTTATTTAGAAACTACATAATAGTGTATTTACTCCAGAATAATTCAAATATTGGGTTCTGTTACAGCCAGCCCCTGTCAAGGAGAGTGCATATGTTTTCACTGCAAACCCAGTGCCAAGAAGAATATTGGAGAAAACTTTGGAATTCCCTCCCAAAGTAAAACTGTTACAAAACGCCACTAACAAGTCAGCCTCTGGCTATAAGCCTCCTGTTAGAGTACAAGCTTTCACTGTGAGTTCTCTTTCAAATTAATAACTATTGGTTTACGAAGACAAGTAAATACTCTCTAGGGTTGAGCTACTACATAGTGAAAATCAGTAATAATAACTTCTAGGTCACAAGTTAGACAGTAAATGGCTTTGGGTCTATGGCTAATTGCTTATCTGTTTCTTTTTGCCATCCTGGCTATAACTTTTCTTTGATATGCAGAATGTAAATACAGTAGGCTCTTAGTTATCTGAGGTAATTGGGACCGAGACCACCTCGGATACGTATAAACTCGGATGATTAAAAACGGAGGTTATGGTAAAAATAATGTAAATCCATGAAAAAGTACAAAACTAGTTTGTATTAAGAAAAAGGGCAGAATAATGTAAATGTAGTTGAATCATCAGGTCGTCTTTTAAAAGTTGTATTTCTGCAGGTTGACAAGAAGTTGGAAATAAGTATTCCATTTAAAATTCTACAACAGTCGGTAAAAACTGCAATAATAGAATTTAATCGTAAAGATCTAATGAAATATCCATAGGTAGCATTTTGGATAGACAATTTCTTCTAATGTTATATTATTTTTTACAACGAAAGCAGAGCATTCCTTCCTTTGTGTTTAACCGATCTCCAGTCTCATTGTTTCATCCTGCCCTGCCTTTTGTATTTCATCCACCCACAGTAGTATTCGCCACTACTTGGTTATATGTGTAGGTTACCGTTCAGTTTGTTTATCGAAAGAAATTATCGTATTTTTCCTGCCGTCTCGCGTAATCTGCATTACCCTCTTAATAGTGCAGGGAACTATTCAACATTTTTAAGATAAAAAACTGTCAACTATTTACCACTCATATTAAAACACTGAAATAAAATATTGAACAATAACAGTAACACTAATAAATTACGGCAATTTGTCTAATACTGTATTGTAAAATCACGAAAGTCAACACACTAAAGCAACCACATTTAGTGCGAAAGCAGAGTCGACTACGACTAGGCTGATGGATGATGTCAGGTGGTGATGTGTCATTACTAAAAAAATTTTGGTGAAAACTTACTCCTAGAATTTGTATCATAAATAGGTCAAGTGGCGGCGCTGCAGTGGCTTAACCTAACATCAACAGCCAACATTGCTTGTCAAATGATTATACAATGTGTCGTGCTGTAGTTGTCCTGTTATTAATAGCTTCATGTATATTTGTATCTTCTGGTGACTAGCTCGGTTAAAGCGGAGGCTCGGTTGATCGGAGCTCGGATAACCGAAATTCTACTGTATCACTGGATGTGTTACCTGCTTTGAAGGAACGGCAAGTATCACACTGATCTTTCTTAGAGCTAAATATTGATACATTTTTCTTCGAACTCTAAAGTGAGGATTGATATGGATGCCCAAGTAATGTAATGATCTATTCAATATGGCCGACTGTGTTCATATCAAATAACAATAAGCTGCAGGAATTGTGTTTCTGTATCAGTGAAATATTTTAAAACAAGAAAATGCCCACTGTTAGTTACCACTATTAAATACTGTGAGTCTTAGTTAAGGTTAGTTAACCAGGGTGTCTCTCGGTCACGGAAGTCCCCGAAGAGTCACATATTTCAACAAAAGGTCATGGAAGTTATGAAATTTCATTTTTAGGTCACCAAATTTCACAACAAAATTTCTTAACTCGTAATTTCATAACATTTCCTGTTTATTATTTTGATATTTTGGTCTCTGACTAAATGACGTTTCTTATCGTTTACGTCAAGCGTATTGGTCGTTCGTCAACAAGTGATGCGTATTCTGTAGAACATACTTAAAGTAGGGCACGAGGAAGGAATAGTAATGTTTTTAGATGAAATGGAGAAATGTATGACAAATACATCACGATTGGCTGTTGCTGTGGCAACATAGACCCGACAGCTTGTGTGCATGCGCAGGGACACAATGTGGTGTTTTGCTACTCGCTTTGCACTGCATTTAACCCATTGACTACGAATCCCAGCCCATATACCGCAGGCGTAGACAGGACCAGCTACAGTAATAACGCACAAGTGACTCTGGAAGGTGTTCACAAAACATTTGCGTTATGTAATAAGTTTACCATATATTTTTTGATTGGACTACTGATGGGTCGGTTGCATTTTTGTCAGTTCCGGTTCTGTTCTTTACTAAAATCGGTTCTCGGTTCTTAGTACTTTTTGAGTATATCTCAGAAAACTGTACAATTCCTTTACGCCAGTAAATCAACAAATCATGTGGATTCAGTCATTAAAAAAACAATGCATAATATTTTAGGCATTTATCTAAATGAAGTACTAGGGGTAACCCCTGCACGCTTTGTATGCTAAACCCGTCAATCGCTACCTCGTGAAGGAAGCCTTTGGCCTACAGCCTCACCAAGGCACTCTGCTACAGTCACATTGTTGGGCTTCGGCAGGTCGCCTCGTGAGGGAGATCGGCCTACAGATTCTTAACCAGTTTGACCATGAATTTTGGTTTTACAGGCAGTAGAGCCCATAAACATAGTCTTCTAAAATATGATGGTATATTAGTAATCAACTGAAGAATACCTTTAATGTGATACCCCACCTGGGTGTATTAGAATAACATTACCCAATTTTTGGTTTTGGAGTTTTTTTTTTTTTTTTTTTTTTTGGCAGAGCTCTTAAACGTT
The DNA here is from genome assembly GCA_035578905.1 of Stictocephala bisonia. Classification (NCBI taxonomy): domain Eukaryota; kingdom Metazoa; phylum Arthropoda; class Insecta; order Hemiptera; family Membracidae; genus Stictocephala; species Stictocephala bisonia. Next base: position 163,503 of record JAQJVL010000875.1, read on the forward strand.
GTCTCTTCCAAAGTACAATGATATAATGTAATTTGGGAGCTAAATACCTATATTTTGATACCCCTTTGGGGCAGTTTATATTACCATTTTTTAATTTTCAGATTCTTTTTTGTTTTTGGGGCATATGCCTCTTATTAATTGCCCTTTTTGAAATCTGATGGTATATTTGGATTCAAGAAAAAATAGCTTAAATTTGATACCCCGTTTGAGTAGATAACATCACTATTAAACAATTTTACATTTTTAAAAATTTCAGTTTTTGGGTCCCGGATACTCAAAATTTTAAATTTTTTAGACTGAAATTCAAATATAAGGTTTGTAACACTGTGAACTGTGAAGGTTTGAAACTTTTACTCAAGATTTTCTTCAAGTTAGGTCAGAAATACTACTTTTTGTGATTTTCCCGTAAGTAATACATTGGGGCAGTTTTGGGGTAAAAAGGCTGCCATTTTGGAACTATGAAGAATTTTTCAACATCCCTCCTTATTGCACGTCTACAATATAGGACCAATCATCCTACAACATTTCAGCCTCTGAGGTTTAGTGGTTTTCGAGAAACAGTGATCAGTGAGTCAATGGTATTTGGCTTTTATATACTGGGTGTCCCGGAACTCTGGAACTTTTCAGCAAAAATTTTTCCTTAGGTCAAGACAAACATATTTCATAGTATAAACATTATGGGTCTATGGTGATTAGTTTACTGTCTGTATGTGTCTTTTACAAATTATTTTATAACTCTTATATTTGAAGTTTCTATCTTAAATAGTTATTAAGATATAAACTTCAAATTTAGTGTACATGTGAAGCTTAACAGTTAAAATAATGGAATACAATATCATTGCTGTAACTTAATTCATTTCAAAATGGCGGACTTTTAAATTCTTTAATGTCAAATTTCATAAAAACCATTATAGCTATAAACAAATTAAAAATTAGGTAAAAAATGCACAGTCAAAAGGCAAATAAAACAACACTTTATTTACTGAAATAGAATAATAAATAACCCAGGTGTGACCATTTTTGTAAATCAATGTAATTTCCATAATACAACAATGCATACCTAAAACATAGTTTAACTGCAAATATGAAGCGCTGCACATCATCAGCTTGTTTTATATCCTCTTCATGTTAACAGTGAGTTGGTGATTTATGAGCTATTTAATTTGAATTATGAATCAGCTGTTCATTTGTAACGCATTGTTGACAAAGGAAAAGTAAGCATTGGCTGTTAGGTGTTAACAATTTGTTTTAATACAGTAGTATTGTTTTTTTTTTTTTTTTTTATAATTAAACAGCTAAGAATATTGATTAAATATAAATTGCGATACAAGTAAGGAAGCTATGAACTGCATGTGAAATTAGAACTTTTATGACGTGGCTAATGGCAATCCAAAACAAGCTTGAATATATTTTAATAGGACCCTACATTTTATCTAACAGATTTCATATTCCTATGTACCTTGTTTTTCTCAGAGACATCTTCCATAAATTATGATGTGCTACTTCATATCAGACATGATATATGGTCTCAACATGATGGAGCTCCAGCTCATTTTAGTATAAGCGTCAGAGACTACTTAAATTGTTACATTTGAGCTGAGGTGGATGGGACGTGGTGGACCTCTACATTGGTCTGCCAGATCCCCTGACCTCAAACCAATAGACTTAATTATGTGGGGGCACTTGAAAGAACTAGTACACGGTACAACGGTGGAGAGTGAAATGGACTTGGTTGGCAGAATTGTAGAAGCTGCAGCAACAATTCAGGATAATGTAAATATTTTTGAACAAGTTCATCGATCTGCAGTATTATTTTGGAGACTGTGCAGTCATGTTTTAGGCTGTTATTTAGAGCAACTTTTATAAATTTGTTTTGTGGAAATATCTGGCATTCTATTTTATAAATACTGTAATTGATTAATAATAAACAGCTGACTCATTGTTAACATGAAGTGGATATAAAACAGCTGATTAATGACGTGCATATTTCATATTTGCAGTTAAACTATGTTTTAGGTATGCATTGTTTTACTATGGAAATTACATTGATTTACAAAAAGTTTCACACCTGGGTTATTTATTATTCAATTTCAGTAAATAAGGTGTAGTTTTATTTGCCTCTTGATTGTGAATGTTTTACCTAATTTAATTTTTTTATATCTATAAAGGTTTTTGTGAAATTTGACATTAAAGAATTTAAAAGGCCACCATTTTGAAATTAATTAAGTTACAGTAATGATATTTTATTCCCTTGTTTTAACTGTTAAGCTACACATGTATACTAAATTTGAAGTTTCTATCTTAAATAATTCTTGAGTTATAAAATAATTTGTAAAAAACACATACAGACAGACAGTAAACTAGTCACCGTAGATCCATGTTTATATTATGAAATATGTTTGTCTTGACCTAAGGAACAATTTTTGCTGAAAAGTTCCAGAGAGTTCCGGGACACTCTGTATGTATAAATAAGATAAGATACTAAAAAAATTGTAAATAACATATTTTCAAAATATAAAATTGGTAACATTTCATTTATTCTCAGGGTATAATTCTTTACATGTTTTTGATAAAGAACATATTTATTTTAAGTTTTTAAAACTTATAACATTTTTCTAAATGGAATAATGTAATGGTTAAATTTGTATGCAACACTGAAGGAAGTTTTCCATGAGGAAATTACAAAACTTATAAGTCTGGAGAAAATTACAAGATAACCTGCCATTTTAGATCTGGTTTAGTAATAAAACTTATTAAAACACAAATTACAACACAGCTGATTCAATTCAAATCGTCAGCTAAATTTAAGAAGTTGGTGTAACTGTAGTACATCAAGGATAAATAACAACAGATAATAATTAATAATTGAAAAAAATCATATAGTTGTTAACTATTAAAACTAGCAGTTCTTGTCTTAATTGATGATCAGACTGAATTAAGAAAATACAACTGCTACTCACATTCATAGAAAACTATCAGCCAATAATACTACAGGTGTTTTTAGAAATTACAGTATGTATATTGTTTTAATTTAACAAATAATACACTATTTTGAGTCAATAAATATCAGTTAAGCCAATGCAATTTTAAACAATAAACTGTAGACTTTGTAAAAAAAATTAAAAATAAAATGTAACTATTTTAAAACAAAAATTTCAAGACTTATTGTTGCGTTATTTTAGGTGAAAATGGACTGTATGATTTTTAACAAACCTTGGTTGTATGCTTTATAAAGTTGAGGCCTACCTAGAATAGCCGACATCCTGTTGAGCGCTAACGGTCAGTAATGTAGTCTTCTGGTCGATGTGGGTGCACCCAAATGATATACTGAACACTGTACACTCCTCAACAGTCAATGAATATTGAATAATGTTATTCAATTAAGCGGGCAGACATAAAACACTATAAACTAAGTGGTGGCATGTAAGACTGATGGAATAGAGTACTGTAGATGCGTCTAGCGAGAGCGACATGAAGAGATAGAAGGTAGAAATCGGAAATGTGAGCGAAAGCGGACAAGAAAACAAGATAAATTGGCTTACTGTATCTAAACCAATCAGATTTAAGGGGACATGAAGTTTGAGGTGCATTCACCTGAACTCTATTGGAGAAAGGTTAAACTATGATAATGGCTACAAGATTGCGTTAGTGTTTAGTATAGAGAGGATAATTTGCGACATAATAAATTGAAATATGGGTAAGAAGTTAAAACTGAACACTTGTGATTATTCTTAAACCCGCAGAACCAACATTTTTCCATCGGCTCCGGTCCTTTAGTCATGAACCGATAGAATTGAGAACCAATTTTAGGGACCAACCCATCCTTAGTTTGGACGCATATGCACTCTAGTGGAGTTGATTAAAAACACTTGTAGTAAATAAAAGTAATGCCAATAGAGCACGGAAGCTTACTCTTTTCAGAAAATTGATTGCAGACGTATCCACACATAACCTTGGCAGTCGATGTTGAATTAAACATCAACTGTTGAATGAATGTTCTTTATTCAATCATGTTTTTATTGTTTGGCTCGTATTTCTTATTATGATTTATTGAACTAACAAACATATTGGTCACATTCATTATAAGATATTTATGTTATACAGTACTCATTAGATTTCTTTTACATTTTTACTTGTTATGTAGTTGTTTGTTGGACTAAATATTGCATTTAAAAAATAAATAAAGAATCTAAACATACTTTTTTATGGTGTTTTATTCTTACTTTTAATACAATATTTTAGATAAAATGAAATTTGCAAAAACCTAGCCAATGGGTTAAACAACCTAACTTGATTCATGAGTTTTGTTAACCTTTCTCTTTCTTGTTCCAAATTGGTTACTTTCGCAAGAGATTCAATCTTTCAGACTATACTATTAATTCTACGTGATCCTATAGAGTTTTTTGTTTTACACTGAACAGTGACCACAGTTTGAACTACGCAACGTTGTCTTTTGAGTTTAAAGGTACTTTATTTGCAACACTAGTTCACAACCGACTTGTCCACTGTAACTAACTATGTAAATGAACTAACTCAACTCACAAGTTAAAAATGATATAACGAGTTACGTGTGTAACGTCAACTGTGCTTACATGACTTTAAATGCTGTAGTGGAATGATTCATGGTTTTGTTAGTGAGGTTTGTTTAGTAGGCTATATAGTTTTTATTATTTATATTTGTAAATTTTTTTGACTAACCTAGTTTTTTTTTACCAACCAAGTTTGTATTGATAGTATTGTTATAAATAATTATTACTCCTGTTTTTAATAATGGTGTGAACTGGGATTTTAAATATACTGAAAGGTAGACAGATCGATTTGCTAGATGTCGATAGTTCAATTATTCAGCATTGGGCACATCTAGTTGTTATTTATTTTTGTATTTATTTTATTTTCATGCTCCAATACAGGTAATAAACCAAATTACATTGAGGCAGTTCATACAGTTTTACATTATTCTTTCTTGTAGGAGGTTTACAGCATTATCACCCAACTTAACTCATGTCTATATAGTCTTATCATCAGGCAACAAATATAAATTCTAACAATTAATCAAAACAAACAACAATATAAATATAATAAATAGTACGATGAGAGAAAAAACAGATATAAATATATATATATATATATATATATATATATATATATACATATATACATACATACAATAATGATCTAGTCTTTTAAAAGCACATTTTACATTAAATATATGAAAAAATATAAGGCAAATAACAAACATTTTTGTGGAAAATAAATTATGTAGTTAATGGGACTTGAAAAACATTAGACATTTATATTTAAAAGCCTTAACTGTATCCAAAAATATGTATATTTCGATCCCCGCTGAAAGCATCGAATTATAATCCCTCATCATCCGGAAAAGAGGCAAGGATGCATGAGCAACAGTGCAAACATTTGGCAGTAGGAATAGCTGTTTGTTCCTGGTACCAAAGTTTGGGACTCTGTGAGGATTTTTATTTAAGAATCCTACTTTTAAGGCAAAAGTTCAATGTTAATACTAAGCATTTCTGTGTTATTTTTCTTCAATAAGTATTTCTAAATATTTAATTAAATTATACATTTAAGAAGCCGATTGTAAAATTCAAATCAACTAAATTTTGTTATGTCAACCAATTTTTAATAATTGGTTACCAAAAGACTACCTGTCTATTCAGAAAAAAAGAAAAGTAAGTTTAGAATGTAACAAGAAAGAATAACTGTATTATTACTATAATCAGAGCTACTACAATGAGTGAAGTGAATAAAAACGAATAAAAGCTTTAACTTTCGGTGTGACAAGGAAATACTTCCGAGTACATGAATAAAACAAGAAAAAAGTAAATACTCGTAGCAATTACTAGTCAATAAAGTATTTGCTTAGAAATGAGGTGAATAATAAAAGTATTTACTCGTAAGGAAAAGTATTTACTCACGGATTTGCGAGTCTTCTCAGACCCATGCTAGCACCTTTTGCTAAAATTTCATAGCAAAATTTTAATATACTTTTGTTACTTTTAATAGTTATACATATTTACGGATTCATTTATTAATAAGTTTAGTAACATATAAGCCTTTTTGAGTTATTATTTGTAAAGTAAAATTCAAAATGTTCTACACAGGAATAAATATTTTTTCTATAGAAAACTTGGGAAGTATTTGCTGCATGCAGATAACACTGTTCACTTGAATTTTGTATCATTCTAGTCTAAGATTGCAATCTTCATACCAATTTTTTCAATAATGTTAATATAAATGTAACAATGCACCAATTATTTGTTATTTGAATAAGTAAATAATATTTTATTTGAATTGAATAGGTAAATAAAGAAATGTTGATTGGTAAATATTAAAATAAAATATATGAAGAATAAATATGAATTAAACATGAATATAAAGAAATGTAATATATAATTTGACAAAACTAGAAAATAATTTTTAAAAATCCCCAAAATATTAATGAAACATAAAAACTGGCGTTATAAACGTACAAACCCTCTGGTGCTATACACGTCTCAAACACATTCACTTGTACACATTGTGCTTCAAAAGTGAGCATGTGCCAGCAGCATGCGCACACTCACACATATGAGTAGGCACCCGCAATACATACAAGTTTACGTACTCATGTGCACGTAAGCACTATTGTCAGTAATAATTTTTATTTTTCTATTGTTGTAGTTTTTTTATTTCAGTTTTTTTAGGTGCAGTATAACAGATTAGCTGATAGAACATTTATTTTTTACAAAAAGGCTAGAGCTTTTATAGCAGAATCTTCTTCTATGGTAGGTATAAAACCATATTTTACAAAGTTGTCATTAAGTTGCATCTTTTCTCGTTTGATTTTCAAACGGGTCAGTTTAAGGTACCCTCTGGAACATCTATAGGTGAGTCGGCGCTAGATATCACTCAATCACTACTCAAATTAAATATGAACAGAACGTATGAAAAGTGAACATGCGTGTGGTAAGCAAGCGTCACACAAACGGATGCTAGACGAGCACGTTAAGACCTGTAGTGTTTCAAAAGTATTTACTTGGCTCCACAAGAAGTTGCAAGTATTTACTCGCAAGTATTTCCTCAGTAATTCCTCGTCAACATTAAGTAAAAGGTTTTAAGTTATTGACTGTTTTATTCACTAGGTTGACAAGCTTTTACTTTACTCGTGAGAAAATACTTTGAGCTTTTACTTGCTTTTTATTCTCTTCACCCAATGATAACCATAAGTGACGTCAGAAGCCAACTCAAAAATCTACGACAACTTTACTTCCAACACAACACCAATATGTGGCACTGTGAGACATGTGCCAGCACTGCAGCAGTGGCAATGCAACACCTGTGCTGACTCTGCACTGGCGCGCATTCCTACAGAGCATACTCTGACTATGTCAACCACTTTTATTACTATCTCTCCACATTTTACTATTCTTTTCAACTAATACATTATTATTAGATTAGCAACTAAGATCAGGGCATTTATATTTGGCTTATTAATGCCCTTGCTCAACAATAACTGATATTTTCATCTTATTGCTCAATGATTTTTCTCAACATTTCCAAATGAAAGACAATAAAGATAAATTACCTGTTCTTTTGTGTAGGGACATTAACAGTTATTATGTTGATTAAATATGTTGCATAGTTGATTTCAATCCAATTTTTCATAAATTTGTTCAATTTTTCAAGTAATACTAAAAATGCTCATTCTATTGACAGAATGTGAATAATTTTGTATGCAGTTCTCTTGTAATTATTTGTGAACTTCAAATGCTTCTTTTCAGAATGACAATAATGTGACAGTAGAAGAAGTATTTGCCACTGGTGTACCCATTAGAAAAGTTACAAGGCCCAGAAACACAGAAGTTAAACCTTTCAGTTTTGAAGAAAGAGAGCTCGAAAAGAAAGAACGGAAAAAACAAGAGGTAAGGTGAATATTATTTAGGTGTTTTCAATCAAAAATTATTTTTGGATATTTTAAAAATAAAAGGGTTATTCTTTAAAAATCTTAATGGAGATGCGGCTACTTAAATTGATTTATTTAGCCTTTCTAGGTAGATAATTCATAAAGAAACCTTGTGATATATTTTATTAAAATGTTGAGATTGTAGTGAACAAAAGGTACTAACCAACGTAGTTTACAGTAAAACTTTAAATAAATAATAATTTTTTATAAAGGACACCTGTACAAATTTTGAGTTGAAATCTGTACAATTATCTTTTGCTGTATAAGTATATTAATAATACATGAAAACTTCATTGCTAGAGTTAAATATAAATGAGGGAGTTATGTATTTTTGTACAATTTGAGGGGGCAGGGAGAGAGAGGAGAGGGGAACATGTGTGTATATTAGTGAGACATGCTCTTTGCCACTCCTAGCGACAGTTGAAATAAATCTAGAACTGAATTCCGAGGAGCTAATTAAAAATAACTCATCCTCCCTCGGTTTTTGCAATTATCATTAGAGTTTTGCTCTTATATAACTTTCAAACCTATACAATTATACAGTAAAAATTATTTATAACTGTACAAAAGGAGGTAAACAGTATGAGAGCACCTCGATGCTAAAATCGAAAACAGACTAAAATCTTTTTGTTTGTAAGAAAGGGGTAAAAATGAAGTAAAGAAAATGACACAGCTTGTTCTATAAACAAAACGGAAAATTGCTACAGAGCACTAAGTCTATCGTAAGGAAACCATCTAATACACGTACCTGTAAGTAGCGAGCGAGGGTTATCAGAGGCGTATGAAGCGGCGTTCTGTTCAAGCCTGAGTTTTGCAGGAGAGTGACTTGCCAAGAGATCCTTCTCTCCAGAGTTATGCCTCGCGGCTCTTGGTCAAACTAATTGGGTTGGAGTGAGGGGGACCAATCAGCTATTGTTTGGTGTCTACTGCCCATCTCTTACAGAGAAACCGGTTTGACAACGCTAGGCTAAGTAAACTAGGCCTAATCATAAGCATTTTTACTCCACCTCCATTTTGGCTCATTACAAAGTATTTATCAGTAAAACCGAATTCACCTATATTCCCTCCGGAGTGACGGCTGGCAAGCCAGACACCCGAATTTAAAGCAAATTATGTATTTTACTGAAAAATTTTAAAAAAACCAATGTCACAACTTTTAGTATTTTTGACACATTTCCTTTAATTTAAATGGTATTTTAATAATCTCTTTTATTTTGATGTGTTTTTTGTACTGAATATTAATTTGAAAAATATTTTGGTCTGTTACAATTATTTCTCCAGATATAACGGTAAAACTACTTTCCCGGCGAATCGCGATTAGCGGTCATTATGCGATCATTATATACAACTACTATTTATCACAAAAACCGAATTCACCTATATCCCCACCGGAGTGACAGCCGGTAGGCTTATGTTTGATTAGGTCAGTAAAAAAATGCATTTTTGGGCTGAGCAAATAATTTTCATCAACTATTGGAAAGGAAGATAAAGAATATAAAGCTCTAGTTTCATCAGAAGTAGCAATGATAAAGATGGCACAGTATTCTAGATCAGAAAATCGCCTTGATAACTTCTGGTATGAGTTATTGGCACAAAAAATGGAAAATCTTGTTATAGTTGTGAAGATTTTATTACCTATGTCACACGGCAATGCAGCCCTTGAAAGAGGGTTTTCTATAAATAAAGAATTGCTGGTAGAAAACCTAAGAAATGAATCTTTAAGAGCTCAAAGAATGGTCCATGATAGTGTGTCAGATGCAGGAGGACTAGAAGTATTTCCAAAGAATTAGTTTTGTTTTCAAGAAATTCCAATTAGGAAGGAAATTGCATTGGAAGAGAGGAAGAAGAATATGGCAGAAAAGGATAAAATTACCAGTACAAAAAGAAAAGCAACAATCATTGCAAAGGAATATGAGGAGAAAAAGAAAAGGATGTTAGATATGATATGGAACAAAGCATAGCTGCAATAGATAAAGAAATAAAGCAAGCCAAAAATGTTGCAACCTTATAAGTCATAGTCATAAATAAAAACTAGTTTACTTACTGGACATTTATTCATTTGTGATTTCATTTAATTTATAATCAAATATGAGAATATTTGTTGATATTGTTTGTTACTCCTATATGATTAGTGTTGCATTATTGTTTTATTGCCATTCATCATTGTAAACTAATAGTATTGTTTTGTTGTTTGATTCTTTTACCTACCTTACAATGAGGTCATTTGAAAACTGCAAACAGGAAGATGAATGTGTTTAATTAATGCAGAAAAGTGTGTTTTTCATGTATAATATAATATCTAGTCAGTACAATTTCAGTCCGGATGAAGGATGATTTTTAAGTTTTAATTACAGTTGTTGGGCATATTATATAATAATTATAATGTACACCAGTAATTACCAAATCGATGACATGTATTACCACTTTTTTGTTTGTTGCTACTTTTGTATTTGTTAAGAAAGCTCCTACATAAAGTTTTTTTGTCCTTTTATTTTTTTTTTTTCAGTCATATTTTAAAATTATATACTATTGACCATTGACTGATCTCATTAATAGTTTACCTGTAATTCTTTACACTATTGCCTTGGTTCCAGCAATAACAAAAAAATATAAATATTTTTCTCTTTATATTATCACTTTGTTTTACACCTTTTGTTTGAATCCATCACAAGTTTTCATTTTAATTTTGTGGAAAATTTTATGTTCAAAATTATAATCTCCATACGTTACCATTCATATTTATTAATATTACCAGTATAACAAATGTATTATTATAAATTATGCAGTTTGCTAATAGCTTTACTGCATTTTTGAAAATGCTGCAACAATTTTATTGTGAAACCTGTAAAATTCCTCCTTGAAAATCCTGGAAAATTCTTTCAATTTAATTCCTTAAAATTAGCAGACACTCTGAAAACTTATCATTGTATTGACTGGTAAGTTAGCTTCAAGGTTGGTATAGGAGAAGTGGGTGGAGAACAGAAAACTATAACGAGAATTGTGCGAAGGAACACACAAGTTAAGTTAGATAATTTAATAACAAGCTTTGAAGTCAATGAAGAACTAAGATCTAGAGTTTGGTCTTTCTGACCATAGGGCTCTTTTTGTGCCACTAGTGATAGATTCGAAAGAAAGAAAAACATTTCAAACTAAGATACGAAAACATAGTTTCTCAGATGCCAATACTCAAAATTCTCTAGATCACTAAAATCAACTTCATGGGTTTTTTTCAAAAAGACAACAGTTCAAGAAAATTTCAACTTGTTTTTCAATACATTTAAGCTTTTATTTAAAAACTGTTTTTCTCTAAAAAATAAACTAAATTTTAAAAATGTTATAAACACATTTTAAAAAGTATTGGGTAACTCAAGGCCTGACAATATCTAGGGAGCGAAAAAGAGAACTAGCTAGAATAGCCAAAATTTCAAATGACCAAGATGTCATAAATTACTTCCATTGCTATAGGAGAATATTTAATTTGTAAAACAGCAAAGAAAATGGCTTATCAGGATATGATTAAAAATTGAAAAATATGAATAAACCTGTTTGGGTATTAGTTCAGGCAGAATTAGGCCCATTCAATGATAAGCACACTGACTTCTTTGATATTAAATCAGGATCTAAATTATTAATAACATGAAGTTCCGAAATTGCTAATTATTTTAACAAACTTTTCGACATTTTAAAATTGATACCTTCAATTGAATTAAGTCAAATGAATTTTTGTAGAAAATAGATATCTCCAGATTACCACATTTTATTCCAAAGCCAGTTTCAGCTGATAGTGTTAAAAAGATTGTTAATAATTTAAAGAACAAAGAATCAGTTGGCTGTATAGAAATTTCCGTAGATATAATAAAAAAAAATCTGCAGAATTCATAGCATTACCATTGTCAAATATCATAAAAATCAAAATATTTGTTTCCAGTTGACATCAAGTATTGTATTGCAACAGTCAATTTTAAATTCTGGCATGCACACTATATATATATTTTTTTTTTCATTAAGACACAATATACCATTCATTCCACTCAATCATTCAATGCCAGGCTTATCCCAGGCGTCAGTCAACCAAATAATTGGTCTCCCAGTCAAATGGTAAAATCTCGCTGACATTATAGAATGCCTGTGACTCTAAACAGCGTTTAAGGCGAGTTTTTACCGCCTTGGGCGTTGGAGCATTTTTTATTAAATTTGGAAATCTGTTGATGAAGTGAACGTCAGCCAGCAAGATCAGATGCTTATAAACCACCATTCTGTGTCTCCCAGTTCGGTATTTTAGTTTGCCCCTAGTCTCATACTCGTGTGTCTTGTCCTCTTGTTCAGGCACAATTAGACATGCAAAACATTGTTGTTTCTAAAATATATAGACTAGGCAGTGTCAACAGTCGAAATGTTAGGCCACTTTTCACGACTCTCTGGTTTTCAATTTAGCAATGATTCGAACAGCTTTTTTCTGAAGCCTGAATGCCCTCATGAAGTCTGAGTTTGCACACGACCCCTAAAGGACTATTCCATAGGAGAGGTGCGGGTAAATCAAGCCGAAATAAGCCATCAGTAGGATCTGAAGTGGGCAGTATTTGGCTAAAGACCTCAAGACATAAATGCCTGAGGATAATTTGGCACAGACAGAATTTATATGAACGTTCCATGTCAACCCTTTATCCAGGAGTATTCCAAGGAATCTTGTTGAATCGACCCCTTCCAGCAAGGTGTCTGCCAGCATCACTGTGAGTCAGAGGGGCGCAAAGAAAAATTCAAAATTGTTGACTTTTGATTACTACTTGATCCCTACAATTTTTCGGATCATGCTTAAAATTAAATGAAATCATACCTTTGATCATAAATCAATCCCTCAAAGAAGGTGTTTTCCCCTCAAAATAAAATAAGCAGAAATTAAGCAAATTTTTTAAAAATGAATCAAGACTGAACCAGAAAATTATTGAGCGGTGTCGGTACTACCTGTTTTATCAAACAATTTTGAAACTACCATGAATAACCTTATGGTATCATTTTTTGAAAATAACAATGTTTTAGATGTAGCACAGTTTGGTTTTAGACTAAATGTAGTACAATTTCAACTATGGCAAAACTTGTGAGAAGTATTTTGGAGGCCTTGGATGGATCGCAGATTGCTGCTGGTATTTTCGGTGATTTGTCCAAGGCTCTTTATTGTGTATGCCATGACATTTTGATACAGAAATTTTCTTATTACAATTTTTCGGATCAAGCTTAAAATTAAATAAAATCATACCTTTCTAATGTAAACAAAGAACAAATATAGTTTTAAAAATTATAAAATCCACATCCTCTTGGAAATAAATAAAAAATGGAGTTTCTCAGGGAGGCCTCCTCCTTTTCTTGATAAACATAAATGATTTATCTGCCAACATAGCATCTTCAGCTTAAACTGTTTGCTTACAGCTATTGGGCTATTAATAAATAGTCTTTTCTGAGCTAAGTTGAACTCAGATAGTATCAATGACTACACTCATTCACCTACACTCATTCACCCCACATATTTGCCCTATCTCTACGATCGGCATTTTAAAAATGAATAATACGTCAGCCATTAATAAAGCTAATAGTTTGCAAAAACTCATAGATATGACAAAAAATACCATGTCAGATCTAAATAAAAAATCATCGTAAAAACCTTTTATTTTTCGAAGTTCCCAATAAAACTAAAAGCATAATTAATTTCAGAATGTTAGATGAGTTGTAATCAGAATGGAATGTTTCCACAAGGTGTTTTTTCTCAGGCAGGAAGTGATAAGAAGGCAGAGTTGAGATAAACAAGTGTGGATCTCAGGCGGAAAACTGGACTCAGGACTCTTGAACAAAAACTGAATGGCTTTGATTCACTGCCTTTGCGTGTGAATTCCTATTTATTAATGTTAGCTGTCTCTTTTCACGGGTTGATAAGGAAGTGCCAGACTATGGGCAAATATTTTCTGACTTAGGTATTTTGTTTATCTCGTGTCCAAATCATGTACTGATAAGGAAGTGGCCTTCTAGGGTAGATATATTCTGACAAAGATGTATTGTTTATCTGTGGCCGAATGTCGTTTGATTGTTCTGTCTATCAGCACTTTTCACACCTGAAACATTTCTGATGTGAAAGTTATCTCCCTATTGTATGTTTTTCTAGAACCGGAACCACAGAACCAAGATTTTCCCCTCGGTTTTTGTTCTTTTGTTAATAACCGATAGAACTGGGAACCTAGTTTGGGGACCAACCCATCCCTAGTAGTTACACTGGACTCCTTTGCAAAATATTAAGTAAAACCTACTTTCAAATGCTAATTTTAAGAAATTTAATTGATTTAAAGACTAGGTTAGTTATATACTACGGAACACTACTCCGTAATGCAGTAAGGTATTTTATTGTTTTGTGTCTCACCAAAATCTAAAGCAGTATTCAAAACCCAGAAAAAAATAATTAGATTCATGACATTTTTAGATTAAGATTTTCCTGACAACCATTTTTTAAAAGCCTGCATATTTTAGCTCTTCCACTCTATACATTTTCACTGTTCAGCTTTTGTAAAACAAAATTTTCAAGCTATGACTGATAATCAACACTGTCTCAATTATTTAATAAGAAATAGGTCAGATTTTCAATACCCTATTCATAGACTTAAATTAATTGATCAGTTACCTCATTACATGGGCAAAAAATTATCCAATCGATTATGTGCTGATATCAAAAGTACAAAAGACCTTGTTCCTTTTTAAAAATAAATTAAAGACGTTTTTGTTAGAGATGGCTTACTATTCTTAGATGAATATTTACTGTAGGGAATAAAAAAACATGATTACCATTTTAAATGTATGCTAATTATCTAATAGGTTCAAATGTACTTTTTTGTGTTATATTATTGACAATATCACTAGTTTTTGTTGCTTTGCTACTTTTGTAAAACGTATATTGTGTAACAATAAAGGTTAATTTGAATGTTTGATAACAGAAATTATCTGTTTAGTGATTCAAACATAGATAACAGCTCTGTATACAGAGCAATTGTAGTGTAGGGACCAAACCCTGTATAATAAAGAAACGTCAGAAATCACTTTTGTACTTTTGAATTTTCACACTACTGAGCCAAATTCTAGCTTTGACCTTACAAGTAAAAAATAAATCAGTTTTATAACTTTAATTATTTGCTAGAAAATTGGAACTACATATAAACCCAACTGTGGAAAATGCTGATTTACAAATTTATTAATCTGACCTATAAGTGATAAAAGAAAATTTTAATTACTTATGTATTTATTTTGTTGGGACCAGCTGGTTTCTGGTTTCAAAAAAATGTCTGGTTTCAATTTTCTAAAAACAGAAAGCACCTCATGATTGTTGTAAGTGTCAATGTAGGCACACCAGGCATGGCTGGCGAGGGGAGTGCAACTTGACAACAGAACTTGATCTACTCCAGCTGATATGGTTCGTACACAGAGCCAAAATAATTTGCATAGCTGTCCGCTATCTGTGCCCCCTCCACCTCCTAACCATTCATACTGATCATGGCTGGATCTTTTCGACTTGCCTTAATTTATTTATTTGATTCCAAAAAGATTGTATACCAAAAGAAAATGTGTTTTCTATTTTTATTTATATAGTTCTTGTAAGCATTTTTAATATCTTTTAATTTGTTTCTGAAATTCTTTTTCCTCTTATGTAGCAATTAGAAGAAACAAAACAAACCTTCAGAGCAAGATCTCCCAGAGTCCTGCGGAAAAGTCCTTTTAAGCCAATGCTCGATCACCAACACTCACAGCCTCATGAACTTATTCTTAACACAGAACGAAGAATTCAAGAAAGGCGTCAGTTTGAAATCCAACAGCAGATTAAAGAGGAAAAGATTGCATATGAAAAAGAGAAGGTATGTATAAAGAACATATTGTTAGTTTTTGTATAAATAGACATTATTGATACAATAAAACTGTACAGTTTTTAAAGCTATAAGCAAATCCATTCCAAAGCTGATCATTGGACCTTTAGTGGACGGTAAGATATTTTTTAGTCTATTATTTACTCTGAAAATTATATATTTTAAATGTTCAAATCGCAATCTCAATGTAAAAGATTATACTAATTTATTTTTATTGTAGGTTTACAGTTTTTTTTTACTTTACTATAAAACGCAATCATAAACAAAAAATGTAATACTATGTATACATCAAACACACTATTACATAATACTAACATTTAAAAGAAAACTATAACTTTGAAAGAGTATCAATAATGCACATCGCCCATGAAAAGCATACTGGAATTCAAAACACTATGTCGAAAGTGAATGTCTGCTTTGCAACTGTTGGTCTGTAGTGTACACAGTTTCCAAATTGGTTTTGCTTCCAACACACCAACTGAAATTTACGTAATTAGATATTATTTTGACCTAAATTTCTTCAGCTACACAGAGATATTTTTCTTTCATTTTTTGCTCAATAAATAATTGATCAGAGTAAGTTTTGGCAACTAAGCTTCATGGGTGCTGACTGCAAATTGATAATGGTGTTTTTATTGATATTTTTAAAATTACCAAAAATATTATTAGCTCACAGTAATCATTCGAGAAAGAGTGTCAGGGTTTACAAAATTACTTTAAAAAGTTTAGTTACTGTGGTTTTAACTATTCCTCAGGAAAGGAAATTATAATCTACATTGATATACAGTTGGTACAACTGATTGCACCTACTGGTCTGTCCTCTACCAGACTCTTTCATAACTCAACATCATAATCCCAATTCGAACGAGGTTTGAACTAACCTAGTTTAATTTCTCAACGTCAGTATGTAGTTAATAAAACTGTTATCTGATCCTTAACTATTAGAACCTCCTAAATCGATTAGTGATTCAATAATTGGTATTATATCAAGAAGCATTCATACGTTAAAGTAGAAAAACTGTAAACACTAGTGATAAAAACCAAGGAGAAAATTAAGAATGCATACAACAAGTGTAAATTGCAAGCTTTTAGACCTGTTCAAAGTTTTAAAATCTCAAGTCAAGCAATAATAAAAGGAGAATTTAATACTTTGATTATTAACATTGATTCTGAATTATGAAAAACTCTTAAATCTTTGTGGAATGTAACAAAGAAACTAATATTCATTGACAAAAATCCATCAACAACGTGTTTTGAAGACAGGACAGTAGAGGGGGAAGCGATTAACCGGTGCTCTGCTATTCTTGGAAAATAGAAAACAACAGTTTAATATTTTTAACCCAAGTGTCTTAATTTAATACAACTAAACCAGATTTTCCCACTAGGCACCGACAAGCTAAATGACAGTTTGCAGCCTCGTGTAATTCGTATTGACTGATCCAAGGTCACATCGCATAGAAGCTCTGCCTTCAAACTTCTGGCGTGTAATTACTAATTATATTAAATTTTCAGCAATTTTGTTTGTGATTGAAATTTTTCTAATCCTTTTCATGTTTATTATTTTATTTTCTGAGTTTTTATTTCTTTTCTGAAAAGTTTGTAATTGCTCAGTCATATTTATAATTTCATGAACCTAATTGGTCTTCTTTATTAGAGTGTATTACAGCTTAGTTTCTTTTTCGTTCATAATATTGAGTTTTACAGATGGCTTTGGAAAAAGCTCGTAAAGAGGAAGAAGAAATTGCAAGACTAAGACAAGAAGCTGTACACAAGGCCCGTCCAATGCCAATATTTAAGCCTCCAGTCAAGTTGGAGAACTCGATACCATTGACAGAACCCAAAAGTCCCAGGTTTTCCAAACGAACTAGGACTATTAAAACTCCTTATTGACATTGCCTCTGTTATTCCTAATCTACTATTTTTATTCCTTACTATGTTTGTTTTATTGTAAAAGCTTTGTCTTAAGCATTCTATCTCTTTGTACTTCTATATTTTCTTTACATATTTTTATTATATCTGATATTTTTACTTATTTAACTCTATATTAATTGTATTCTGTTTGGGGTTCTTAAGTTTTATAAGAGCATTTTATACTTTGAAAATGTTTGATAAGTACAAGTAGTTCCTTACATAATTAACTTGCAAATTGTTAATTTAATAAAAACTGAGTAAAGGAGTGAGAAGGGAATGGTATTTTTACCAGAAGGAAGAATATTGAATATAACCAAATGCTCTAAATGTTCAAGAAGATGTATGAAGAAATGTAGGAAATAAATTCAAACTTCCTCTAATTTTTTATAGTCACGATTATTGTTAACATTTTATTTTGCTTATCAAAGAGTAGAGCTTTAAAAAATATATTTAATAAATTTTATATCATATTAAAATATTGTTTTATTTGTTACAAACATCCTTTTTTAATTTTTACTGTTTGGTTACTGTACAGTTTATATTTTTTACTGATGGGCATATAGTTTTTCATTAGCAGTGAACATGTTAACTACATTACAATTTCACATAGTGCTGTACAATATGTATTTAAATATTATCTATACAGGGTGATTCGTGATTTTCTCCCCCCCCCCCATCCCCATTTCAACAGCACATTCTATTACCAAATATAAAGAAAAAATGGTATATAAACATAGGTCTGAAAACTCTTCGTTAGTGAATTACAGCCAGGTAAACATTTTGGTAAGAATCATGGATAGAGAGTGAAATAACATTATACACAACTTATGGAAAGATAAATAAGAACAGAAATATCATGATTTCTATTGTTATTTGACATGAGAAAGCTAAATAAATAGGTTTCAGGACTGTATCTTTAGTAGTTTTTAAGTAATTTGGGGTTAAATGCAAGCAATTGGGACAAGCAACTCTGCCTTTTTATGTTTTGTGTACAATAACTTTGTTAAAAAGGCAATAAAGTCACATCAATTTCATACATAATTTTTAAAGAATTTGATTATAAAAAGATTTATGTAAGCTAAGTAAAAACAACACATAAATAAGTACAAAAGATTAACTTTAGTATAATACATAAATACTTGCAAGGAAAGAAATAGATGAAGATAATAAAATCTAAATGTTTGTGTCCAATAAATAAATTATTTTTTTTATTATTAGTTATTATTGAAGTAAAAATAGTATAAATAAATGACATTTTAACAAATAAATCATTAATTTTCCTTTATTGTCTACTATGCAACATAATGTATCATAATATTATTTTTATTTCTTAAGTTGGTAACACTTAAACAACAGCTGATCAACAATGATTTTCTAATTGTCATGTCTCACTTGTGTTTTGGTTGTAATGGCAAGCTACAAAATGCTAGTATGAATACATGACGTTTTAAGAGACGAATAGGAGTTTAGCAACCATTAGTGTGGAGGTCACTTAAAAATTTAAATGAATTTTACCCATTTCATAAACAAAAGGTCCAACATCTAGAACCAGGGGATGGCCACTTCGTTTGGAGTTTGGTTATTTTGTAAATACTAGTCAACAACTCTAAAAGCGTGTTTACGAATGAGGCTAATTCACTAGAAATGGTGTCAACAACTTGCTTAATTATGGTGCAAGATTTAATTATGCAATGCTTTTATGGTCAGAATAAAATCCTCATGAGGTAGTGGAACAGAAATTTCAACACCGATTTAGTGCCAACGTTTGATTTAGTGTTTTACACAATTAGCTAATTGGTCCATAATATTACTTGGCCGCCTATAAATGCTGAATTTTATTTGCACTTCCTCCAAGAAGAGTTGCTGCAGCTGTTCAAGGATGTTCCTTTGCATATTAGACGAAACTTGTTCTTCCAGGATGATGGAGCACTACACCACTTTTCTTGAGTCCTTACTGCTAACTTACTTAATAAATAAATTCACAAAAAAATTAGTTGGCCGTGGAGGGCTGTAATCTTGATGACCATTATCGCTAGGTCTATCTCATTTGATTATTGTCTGGGGGTAGATAAAAGACAAGAGTTAATTCTCTGAAAAATTTAATTGCACTTATTTTAGATTCGCTTACACAGATAAAGGGGTAAATTACGTAAAGGGACACAAGCACTGTAGTGCACAAACTTGCTTTAAAATGCATTAATAATGATGGCCTCATCTTTTACATTTCTTATAAAAAGGTGTGGAAAGTTAGAACTAACCAATTATTTTTCTCTTAAATTACGTATGTATTATACTAAATAAAGATAATCTTTTGTACTTATTCATATGTTGTTAGTAGTAAATAAAGGACAGAGCGAGACCCACTTTTCTGGCCTCTGATTGGTTGAGAGCGGTCACGTGACCGGATCCAAGATGGCGACCGGAAGTGGGTCCGAGATGGCGGCTGGAAGCGGAAGCAGTGGTACCAACTTCCTGTGGGAAAATTCCCTCCCAAAATTACCCTCCAAATTTCCCTCACATTTCCCACATCATACTATATAAAATGCACTTTTTCCAAGATGGCGGCCTTTCCCTTGTTATACTATATAAAATGCACTCCTATCCTAGCTATACTATATAAAATGCAAAAAGATGGCGGTCTTTTATATATGTACTATAATAAATGCACTTTTAAACTTCGATTATTTCTGTCGGCTACCTTCATACGCTCTTCACGCGTCGGCTGCTGGTCTGGCGCGCATGTGTGGGGACTTGCTACTCTGTGGATTATTTCATAAATACACTATAACAAATGCATTATTTCATACATACACTATAACAAATGTCACAGCGCACCTGTTGGAAAAGCTAAGCGCATCCTTTCGGAAACATGGCGCCTTCGGAAGGGAAGTCCCTGGTGGTAATTCCCCTTCCCAAATTTCCCTCAAATTCCCTTGTTATACTATATAAAATACACTCCTAACCGAACCTTTCCCTCGTTATACTATATAAAATGCAAAAGATGGCGGTCTTTTATATATGTACTATATAAAATGCTTTCGTGTACTTCCGGCGACTGTCGGCTACCTTTGTACGCTCTTCACCTGTCGGCTACTGGTCTGGCGCGCATGCGCACCCAAATGCTACGCTCTGATTGGTTGCCTCCCTACTGTACAAGTAATATTTCTCACACGTACTGTTAGCCTACCTATTTAAATTTATTGTTTATTTAATTTTTTCGAATTTTTTATTAAATACCCTGTTAGCCAACCTTTATTGTATAACATGCACTGTTAGCCTACCTATTTAAATAAATTTTTTAAATTTTTCTGAACTTTTTAATAAATACACTGTTAACATGCGCTCTTAACTTACCTATGTTCCAAGGACTCCCACTCATCTACGGCTTCCTTTAACATACATCATTACCTACTTATACTTCCCTTAAAAATATCCAATTACGTTTGGGTACATACTTAACACTCAAGGCAACCCGCAATACACGTTTTATTCAAAAATTAAGGGGCAGCTATTATTTACTTATTTAATACACTGTTAACTTTAGGGTCCTTCAACTCCCATTTACTTTCGGTTAACTTCGTATGGATACCTTCGTATCAAACACACCCGGCATCCTCTAAACTTAACACGCTAGCTTAACTTAACTTCGTACGCTCTTACCCTAGAGCCCTCATGCCTACCGGACTATCCAACCTAAATTACTTTAACTGTACTTACAAAGTCTACTGGTGGTCGGGCTTTATCACATCCGCATCCGTTATTGGTCACAAGCTTCACATTTTCCTTCACTAACAATTTCCTATTTTCACCCACCTTTGCGTGCGTGTACATGTTACCTAAGTTACATTACTTACTTTCAGTCACTTTTATTATCAATTCTGTGGACTCCCCCCCTCTACCTCACTTCCTATCCACGTTCCTATCCAGAACCCATCAGTCCCCCTACATAACGAAACTAGCACACCCACCTTCACTTCCTTTCCTCAAAAAATGCCTTCCGTTGTACTATAGCGACACTCAAGGACTAATTCACTTCCATTCCACAATCTGTATCTTACTGCCTCTGCTCTGTGCACTGGCAGTCCAACAGTTCTCGCGCACCTTTCTTATCAAAACCACTTCCATTACCACAAACATTGTTTTACATCCCGTATGTTGTCTTTTATTTGCACAATCTCTTTTAAATCACAAGAGTTGTATAATATCGTACACTTAATTAATAATGTATATGGTTCCTTCTGAACATTTATTAAAACAGTACTACACAGGATGACGTAATCGGAGTTTCAAGTCTGGACAAGTGCATGACTCATACAGCGGCTGCGAAACTCGGGGATAGGGCTCCAGGCGCCAGATTGGTTTTCATGTCTGGAAAGGCGCGTGACCTAAATGCTACATTCTGATTGGTTGCCTCCTCCCCCTCCCCACCCCATTCATCCCTACTTAACCAACCAACACACTCCATATGTCTCACTTCTGCTCTTGCGCTCGTACTGATCAGACGTGTATTCACTTTGCTCCTACTTGCAATCGATATCAGTAATAATACTCGATATTAAATACAATTATTCTCATCATAAGTACTTTGACTTTATTCTTGTAATTTATATTTTGGACACCGTTCTCTGTACGGTATTTCGAAATTAATATACCGAGATTAAGTCCCGTATACAGTATCAATATTTTGAGCTCTTTGTTTTTGAGCTTTTAATTCAATTTGAATTACTATTAATATCATTTAATTTTGTTTAATTACCAAATATGGAATCTTACGCCATAAACCACAACCTTGTCACCATTTCCCGTCGGTTCGATACCACAGGAACCGACCTCCTTACCGTTCTTACTGAACATAAAAATAAAATAATTTCCGAAATAAATAACTACCTAAACAGGCTCGGGGGAGTTAAATGGTACCTTGCGGTCCAAATTAAATTCACCAAAACAACGAAGAAATTACCACTACTCCATTCTTTCACGGCAAAACTCGACCTTTGTTACCTTCCGATTCTCTAGATATTCAGTATTCCGAGGCTACAGACAAAATTTTAGAAAGCGTGGCTAAGTGGCTGAGCCAAGGTAGCGGGTGGGTAGTTGAAAATGTTTTACGACTAGATTTGTTCATTGTTAAATATCAACCTTTGTACGCTTCTTCTTAAATACCCACTCCTAAAAAAATTGCTCACCCTACTAAGGGAATTGTAGATATTAAAAATGACGATCAAAAATGTTTCCTGTACTCTGTACTTGCCCATTTGTACCCTGACCTAAATAGACGAATAAGTTATTACAAAAAACGTGAAAATAAATTAAACATGTCTGGTATTAGCTATCCTGTCAAAATTACCGATTTAGATAAATTTGAAAAATTAAATCCCACTTTGTCAGTCAACGTCTTTGGATTTGAAAACGACGAAGTTTACCCCCTAAGAATAACAAAAGAAAAATTTAGAGTTCAACACATCAACTTACTATTACTGACTACTAACACTACTACTCACTACTGTTTGATCACTAACATGTCCCAACTTTTAGCTCACTTAACTAAATACAAACCAGCTATGTTCTACTGTGACTACTGCCTACACCGGTTTTCTTCCCAACTACGACTCACTGACCACTTACCTTTGTGTTCACCTCACGGTGCACAAAAGACTAGACTTCCCACTGAAGACGAAAAATACATGTCCTTTACAAACTATACACTTACTCACAAAGTCCCATTTACTATCTACTGCGATTTTGAAAGTTTTGTTGTACCTACCTCTACTACAATTAACGACCCTACTACTTCACACACGACAAACACTGCCCATCACGTCCCCTCTGGTTTTTGTTATGTAATTATTGATAGTGATGGCAAACTTGTAAAACAACCTAAAGTCTATAGCGGGCCCGATGTTGTAGATACTTTTCTAAATTGTTTGATTGAGGAGTCTGAGGAACTCTTACCTATTATTAAAAAGAATATCCCGATTAAAATGACTCCGCAAGACAAAATTATTTTCCAAAACGCTACCACCTGTCACCTTTGTCAAAAACCTTTGGATGGAGACAAAGTGGCCAACAATAATCATTTCACGGGGCAGTTCTTGGGACCTGCCCACAATTCTTGCAATCTAAATTATAAAGTTCCCGATCATATTCCAGTCTTTTTCCATAACCTCAGAGGTTATGACTGCCACCACTTGATACAGGGATTCGGCAAATTCAAAAAAGAAAAACTGTCATGTATCGCTACAACCAGTGAGCGGTACATTTCAGTCACCCTTGGGTCACTACGATTTTTGGATTCTTTACAGTTCCTTAACGCCTCTTTCGACACACTCGTGTCAAACTTAGTTTCTGATGGGGCATCAAAATTCAAAATTTTAGGGCAGTGTATGACCAACAGTGACTTACTACTACGCAAAGGTGTCTTTCCATGCACTTACATGACCAATCAATCAAAATTTAACGATACTGAACTTCCTCCCAAGGAGGCGTTCTACAATGACTTGACACAAACACATATTTCAGACGAAGACTATACCCACGCACAGACTGTATGGACTACAGTCGAAATGACTACTATGAAACAATACCACGACTTATACCTACTTACAGACGTATTGCTACTTGCCGACGTGTTTGAAAACTTTAGGACCACCAGTATGACTTACTACGGTATTGACCCGTGTAACGTCTACTCTGCCCCCGGACTTGCATGGAACTCCATGTTAAAAATGACAGACGTACATCTCGAATTACTAACTGACATTGACCAGCGTCTGTTTGTTGAGTCTGGGATCCGGGGCAGTGTCTCCATGATACCCAATCGGCACGCCCAAGCCAATAACCCTTACTTACCCGACTTTGACTCATCAAAACCCACCAACTACCACCTTTACCTGGACTGTAACAATTTATACGGGACCAGTATGTCTGATAGACTCCCAGAGTCTAACTTTAAGTGGATACACCCACAAGACATTGATTTTACAAAAGTACCCGTCGACTCTGACACTGGCTACATTTTAGAAGTGGACTTACACTACCCAGACCATTTACACGGCCTACATTCAGACTTTCCACTGGCCCCAGAAAGAAAAATAGTTACAGACGACATGCTTTCCCCATACTGCAAAGACTTACTAGACGAACTTAACTATAAACCTGCCAAGACCGAAAAATTACTAACTACTCTCTCTGACAAAACAAAATACGTTGTACACTACAGGACTCTAAAACTATACTTACAATTGGGACTTGTACTGACCAAAGTTCACAGAGTTTTAAGTTTTAAACAGTCTGCCTGGTTAGCCCCATTTATTAACTTTAATATAGAAAAAAGAAAATGCGCCAAAAATAACTTCGAAAAAGATTTTTTCAAACTAATGAATAATGCGACATATGGAAAGAGTTTGGAAAATGTAAGATCGCATATTGATTTCAAACTTGTAAATAACGAAAAACAATTGGTTAAATGGACAGCTAGTCCCAGACTTAAAACATTTTTTGCATACAATAAAGACATTGTGGGGTTGGCTTTGGAAAAACAAACAATCTTTTTAAACAGACCCATTTATGTTGGGTTCTCAGTCTTGGAAATATCAAAATTAATAATGTATAACTTCCATTACAACTGGGCAGTTACAAAGTACGGGAAAAATGTTAAGCTTTGTATGACTGACACAGACTCACTATTTTACAATGTTTATACTCCTGATGTCTATGCAGACATGAAAAATGAATTACATCTTTTTGATACTTCAGACTACCCACCTAACCACCCTTGCTATAGTACTGTAAATAAAAAAGTGTTAGGAAAATTTAAAGACGAACTAAATTCTATTCCAGCTAGGGAAATAATTGGTTTAAGAGAGAAATGCTACTCCGTTTTAAATTATGATCTAGACGAAAAGAAGGTAGCAAAGGGTGTCCCCCGAGTCGCTATAAAAAAACAATTAAGACATCAAATGTATAAAGACTGTTTGCTTAACCATTCGCTAAAAACTACATCCGCTTTAGACATTCGTAGCGACAAACATAACTTGTATACACAACACATTTCCAAATTATCACTTTCCCCCTTTGACGACAAACGCTACATTTTGGAAAACGTCATTGATACACTAGCATACGGACATCACATTATCAGTAAAAAACGAGCTTTAGAACACGACCATGATTACATTAACAAAAAACCAAAACTAAAATAAAAACTTGCCTTACAAAATAAACACCACACACATTATATTAAAGAAGAAAAAAAATAAATCACTCCTATGTAAATAACAATAATTGTACAAAAATTAACATATCAATATATAAGCAAATCCATCTTAAGGTAAGTCGTTTACGCCCTCCTCAATCGCTATCCTCTCCATGACTGACTGCCACTCCCTTACCTCAATCCTTTCCCGCATCCGTTCTTATCACTCGCACTAATGACGCCAATTGGTTCACTTGCCTCTCTCGCTGCAGTGGAACTTTGTAAAACCTTTAACAACCTTTTCAAAATTAAACCTTCCAAAATCAATTCAACAATACTTGATACAAATTTACTTTTCTAAAACAAGACGATCCACCACAGAATCACTTTGAAAACGTGAGGCTGGACACTTTTCTAAATTGACTAGTCCCATTCCTCGACCCACATGTAATGGCAAAAGCTGGCTTTTATTATTTAAATTATAGCGACGCAGTTAGCTGTTTCTCATGTGGTATACATATTGGATGTTGGGAAGAGGGTGATGTTCCATTTGATGATCATAAAAAATTCTCCCCAAATTGTAGGTTTGTTAATGGCATACCTTTAATTCAATTTGCAATTGGAAATAATTAGCTGAATTTTGCAACTAACAGTGCCTGTACCTTTCGAGCAACTGTATGAATGTGGCTTTGGGGTGTAAAAACCCGTATCGAAAAGCGAATGTGGCTCTGGGGCGTAAAAACCTGTATCCAAAAGCGAATGTGGTTGCTCGTTAGGTAAGGAAGGTTTTACAATTGGCAGGGAGGCAGTAAATTTTATTTCTATTATTTTTATGGTCGACTGCCACCGTATAGAGCGAGGTTGGGGCTCTATACAAAAAAAAAAAAAATAGATTGTTAACCTTTACTTGAATCCTTCTATTCTTCCACTATGAGTGTAAGAGAGCAGATAGCAAGGGAGCTACATGCTCCAGTTAGAAAAAAATTCCCTACTATACCTGTAGAAGTTAAGGGAATACAAGACTTGTTCCAAGCTGACTTGGTCGAAATGATACCTTATTCTAAACAAAACCAAGGGTACAAGTACATCTTAACAATAATAAATTGTTTTAGCAAATACGCCTTTGCTGTCCCATTAAAAGATAAGACTGGCCCAGAAATCGTTAATGCCATAACACCCGTATTAAAGTCCAACAAAATGAAACACTTACAAACAGATGCGGGTAAAGAATTCTATAACGTAGGATTCACAAAGCTGAATAAATAAATATGGTATAAACCATTACTCGAGCTATAGTGATAAGAAGGCGTCCATCGTAGAGTGGTTCAACCGTAGCCTTAAATCATTAATGTGGCGAAAGTTCACGGAGCAAGGTAAGCAATGGGTCAAAATACTACCTTCCCTGTTGGAAGAATACAATACAAGAAAACATAAAACTATTGGCATGGCTCCAAGTCATGTGAACAAAAGAAACGAAAACATAGTCAGAAAAAACATTAATAAAAACAGACAAAAATACAAGAAAGTGGATATAAAAGTACGTTTTAAGGTAGGCGACAAAGTGAGAATAAGTAAGTATAAAAAAGTCTTTGACAAAGGATATCTACCCAACTGGACTAACGAGATATTTACTGTGCACAAAGTACAAACTACTATCCCAACAACCTACCTCCTTAAAGACCATACCGGTGATGTCCTTAAAGGAAGTTTCTACGAAAAAGAGCTACAGAAATCCAAAACAGACGATGTATACCTGGTTGAAAAAGTACTTAGAAAAAAAGGAAACAAAGTATTAGTTAAATGGGCAGGATACGACGGTAAATACAATAAATGGGTGAACAAGAAATACTTGGTATAAATAAGGGTTTCCCTTACACTTTCATTCATAACTCGTAATATATTCATTCATTCATTCGTTCGTAATTTCATTCATTCATAGTCTCGTAATATAAATACGGCCTACTTTAATTTTCAACAACAGTTAGTCACAAGCCTCTGGTGTCCTATAGCAAGATCCGGTCATTGTTTAATGTTACAGTAAAACTCCCTCAAAAGAACAAACTTTGTAAATTTCTATTCATTTATAAAAATGTCACGAAACAGTAAACATCAAACCCTTACGAGAAGAATTATACAGCTGCAAGATGCTGTCCGCCGCAACTACCGTGCTTTCAAGTTGGGCTACATGTATACCGAGCAAACATTAGAAAAACAATACAAACCAATTTTGACTGAACTTATAAACAGAACAGAGTACGATATAAAAAACGAACCAAAGGAGGAGCCTATGGATCTCGGTGCGGACGGGCAGGATAATTTTAAGCCAGACTATATGTCAACGCCTAGAGGACCGTCGTTTATTCAAGACACACAAGTGTTTGAAACATCGTCTCCCCCCCACCCTCAGTTAGTCAATTAATACAAAGTCCCGCAAAGTTTCACGAGGCTTCACAGTACGTTTTAGAGACATTTAACGCACCCATTACACAAAAATACATGTTAAAACTTTTAAAAGACGAAGCTGGTGTTAAGAATAAAATGGATAACATATACGGGCCACATATCGACGGTGATAAATTAATGGTGGATAATCAACTGCTTACATTTGACAACGAAAGATACATTCATTTGAACAATGTACAGTACTGAGGAACCAAAGGTCTTTACGAATTATTATTTAAAAGGCAACCCGATGAAAAGTTATACACACAAGATGACTTGGACGCTTATAAAGATGTACTGATAAAAACAAATGCGCATAGAAAAGGTTATTTACCTCATAATCACATTAACCGACCGACAAAGTCCATAAAGTATAAAAACATAATTTCCGTATTATTCCCCAAACAAATGTACGGTAAAGGGCTAAAAGACTTTGGATCACGTGACATTTCCTATTGGGACAATTCAAACGAATTATGTGATAGATTAAAACTAATTATAGCTTCGACAGAGGCCGGAAATGGTAACCATAGGAACGAAATTTAAAACATAATCGAGGAATTAAAAGAAGCTAAAATTATTTCAGGATCTGGCAATAGCCAATACAAAACATTAATCGCTTAATATGTTATGTGTAAACATGGATTCTTTACCGATTGAGGTTAAAATGCAGATCTTACTTAACCTACCAATTGAACAAGTTAGTTTCATTACATTCTGAAAATGACATAGGAAAGGAAGTTGATTTACAGTTGGCAATTTTTGTGATATCAGCCACGGGTTGACCTTTTAGGTCAGTTAAGTATTATTTCCTTTACATGTTGAACAAATATTGGTATTATAGTCCCGCAAACACCATGTATGTGTGATTGGGGATATGGCAAGTACATAGACAATTGTCATTATAGGGAAATGTAATTAAATGGAAGAAACAAATATACTTATTTTCTAAATACAGATTTAGTGTATAAAAAAGTATTTTCGTTATTTTTATACGTATATATAAACAGACTCAGTCTGTTTTCATCAGTTAGATTATGTCTGTGGACAAGTTTGGACGTGTCTTGCCCTCAGAGGGCAATGTAATTGGCAAATGACCGCCGGGCGAAGGTTTTAAACTAACACCTGAAGGAAACTATGATATTGAAAATAAACGAATGGTTAACGTCGGTGTGCCCATGGCAGACAACGATGTTGTTACGAGAACATACTTTGAGGCTAACACAATGCCAAACTTACAAAACAGCTATTCTGCGCGTAACAAAAGGATCTAGCAGCGCCAAAGGAGCTCGGAGATGCCGTGAATTTAAAAACTATAGGTGAACAATATGTATTGTACCAACTAAAAACAGTTAACGTAGGAAGTAGACTTATAACAAGGGTAAAGGATCCTACGGTCACGAATCATGCAGCAACCAAACGTTATGTAGATGCTGCTGTTCCTGTTAAAACTAGTGGTTATTGGAGTTTTGAAAAGCGACGTTTAGTTTCTGTAGCTGACCCAGTTGATAATCAAGATGCTGTAACCAAGTCATATCTACTGGAAAACTGTCCAAAGAAACACAAGGACAACTGGGACTTTGATAATATGGGAATTAAATCTGTTAGGGATGCGAAAGAAATGGACGAGGCTGTAAACTTAAAAGTGTTAACCGAAGCAAAATCACATATTTTGGAAATATTAGGTCAACAAACAACAACAATAGGAACAGCGCTGGCATCACTTACTGAGGGACTTAAATATGTTAAAGAGACGGTTAATGCACTGGAGGGGCGGATTTATGAAAACAGCGTTAAATCCGAAAAACAACTTAGAAAATTCGGTCAGGTACTTTTTTCCCATATTCATGGCGCTGAAGGACGGAGTACAGAAACACTGACCGCCAATAACTACATAAACTGGGCTGAAATTTTCGGTGAACAAGGTGATCCATCCGGTGAGGGGTAATATAAAGTGAAATATAGCTAAGTCCCTTCATTCTTTAACTAACCTTCGTAAGAGACACATCTAATGAAGAAGAAAACGTCACGCTGCGGAAGAGGACTTAATCATATAAATCAATATGGTGTTTTAATTTATTCAGTTATAAATATTTCTTTATTCAATATGAATGTCACACTGAGTTTTACTGTAATAGTATCAACACAGTGTTCTTTATTATTCGAAAGAGATGCAAGCAAATATAAAAACAGAGAACCCGGATAAACGTTGGCAATATGGAATAACGTAAACAATTATCTAAGCAGGATGTTGTTTGTGTGCGTGACCTGAGGAAGGAGAGGGCGGGGCGGCTGTCTGGAGAATGGGAGAGTGGGTTAAGAGGAGGGAAGTGAGAGAGAGACAGAAGAGCGTGCGAGAGAGAGAGGAAATAGGGCTATGCGCAGCGCAGCGTGGGGCCTCAAAACAGTTTTCGGGCCTCGCCACAACTCTCCCATATGGATGGAGTATCTCTTTATATAGTAAAATCAATGGTAGTTCTCATAAGAGAAAAAAACAAAAGAAGGGTAAGGGCTTGTATCTAAGACCTTGGAATACAACTACAGACCAAGGTGTTAAGAAAACACCTAAAAACAAGAAGAAATGCACTTGTAAGAAAAAAAAAAACTTCAAAATAGTCTATGTTCCTGAACACGAACCACGAACTCGTTAACTACGCTAACAAATTAAACATTCCACACTTTCGAGATGTTTACATGAGGGACACACTTCCGAATAAACCTAGATTGAACGAAAGCGCAATTATTAATTTGGACAGTATACAGGGGAAAGGTACACATTGGGTTTGTTATAAAAATCTAGGTAACGAGGTGTTGTACTATGACAGTTTCGGTAACTTGCGTCCTCCTATGGAACTGATCATGTATTGGGGTCCCAATGTTAATATAAAGTATAATAATGAAAGACAATAGGATTTTGACTCAGTACTTTGTGGACACTTGTGCTTAGAGTTCCTCGTTGATAATGTTTTGCCTTAGTGGACAGAGTTCAACGCTAAGTTGTGACATATTTCCTTCGATCGATTTATCGACAGGTGATTGAGAAATTGGTTTGATCGATCTCACAACGTACAACTCAATACCGAATGTAGAAGAAAATGTGAACGACACATTCCACTACGGGGATACTGTAATGAAAATTCCGACTGGCTCCTACGAGATTAGCGATTTAGAGAATTACATTAACAATAACATAAAAACTGGTGTAAAATTCAGTTTAAAACCAAACAATAGTACTTTGAAAGTTGAAATTACTTGTAGCGAGCCCATTCACTTTGAAACAGTAAACAGCATGGCTACCTTGCTCGGCTTTAATAAAGCTGTCTATGAAGCCAATAAAACTCACATGTCCGAGAATGAAGTTAACATTAACTCAGTAAATGTCGTTCGAGTCACATGTAACGTGGCAAGAGGCTCGTATCAGAACGGTCAAGAAAGCCATATAATACACGAGTTTTATCCGTCAGTTCCACCTGGCTACAAAATAATTGAAACGCATCACAACGTGTTTTATTTTCCTGTGAGTGTGCAAGTTTTGAATTACATTACTTGTGACCTGAGGGATCAACAAGGAAAGTTGATAAACTTTAGAAACGAAACAATTTCGTTACGCTTACACTTAAGGCGAAGCAATGGGATTAGTATTTAGGGAAACAACTGTGTCGAAACAGGTCATTAGACCTAAAACATCAAATTCTAAAGGGTGTTAACATCGAGCAATACAACGTTTTTAAGATCCTTAGGATTTAAAATAAAAGTGCAAAATGTTGGAAATTGAGGGAGAAGTCGAATACAGCGATGTTATTACAAGCTGTGAGTATCACACACACAAACCGTACGCCTCTTCAACTTTCAAAAACAATGATGAAATACGTATCGCCGTCAGTCAACAGGACATTATTACTGCTCCGTTTGAAAGTTCTCTGCATATTTCTGGTAAAATTACAGCCAAAAAGGTTGGCGGTGTAGTCACAGACGTGTCTCTGAATAATAACGCTATGGCGTACTTGTTTGAAGATATTAGATATGACATAGGCGCCGATTCCTAGTGGCTCGCGGGGCTCGATCCCCCCAATGGTGCCGTCTTAGGGGCTCAGCCCCCCCAACGAAAATAAAATAATTTAATTTAAACTTACGTTTTTTTTTAAATTGACAAGTTAAAAACATATTAGTATACATAATAAACGTTTAATGACAAACTATTATCATAAACTAAAGTACAGTATAGGCTACAAATTAAAAACATAGACAACGTATAGATACAATGTGCATTAGACACTCGGTTTGTAAAGCTTTAAGTGTATATGAGTGTTGGCCAAACATTTATTATTCCTCATTCCGTTTTTTATTATGTATTATGAGCAAAACCAAACTGCCCTCTCAATCTAGTTTGATTTGGGTTGGCAATACTGTAGCAGACATACACCCTCTCCCCTCCCACTACTTAACTTCAAGGCCAGCGGCCAGATAGACAGCCAGTGGCTTGCAACTACTGTTGTTGTACTGTACGTGTCTACTAATTGAGAGATCTAACTTGTTGTTATTTGTTACACCTTACACAGTTTACAGTTATTTAACGTAACTGTTTAGTGTACAAGTATTTAATTAATAAGTGATTATTAAATGAGTGTTCTGTTGAATTTAACTGAGTGTAGTGACAATATGGATAAGTTTGTTGTCAAAAAACCACGCCTAGACTCGAGCGACGCATGCACGCCGTCAACAACTGAACTTCCTGTGACTGCGACTCCTAGCTCCTTAGCCAATAAAACTGTCATACATCTGCGCCTACCACATCATATTCTACAATTGGTAAGCAGATTGCAGTAAAGGGAAGAACTTTTCAGAAGTCTTGGATTGCATCGTACGGGTGGATTGAATTAGACGAGCACACTGACAAAGTATTCTGTAAAATTTGTAAGGAAGCAAATTCTAAAGGGTTATTAAAATTTTGTAAGAAAAAGGAGGACAACTTTATTCATGTCGGATTTTCGAATTGGAAAAAAGCACTTGAGAAATTTAAAACCCATGAAAATTCAGAAACGCACAAAGAAGGTATCTCAAAACTGGCCTCCTTCTCTAGTCCTAGTGAAGTGGTTCAGTTGAATGAACAAATGTGTGTTGATATGAAGAAGGCCCGTTCTTCCCTTATGGCTATTTTTACTACCTTGAGATTCTTATGCCGCCAAGGTCTTGCTATTCGTGGCCATGAAGAGCTAAGCTCTAATTTTCGGCAGTTAATCACTTTAAGACAAAGTGACATCCCTGAGCTGAATGAATGGATATACAGCTGAATGAATGAATGGAGTACAGGCTATAAATAGCTTTCACATGATGTTCAAAATGAAGTCATTGAACTTTTAGCGGGCGCTGTTCTGCGTGATGTGGTTAACGAAATAAAAACATGTGAGTACTTTGCTATTATGGTCGATGAGACCAGTGACATTTCAATTAAAGAGCAAGTATCAATTTGTATTCGTACTGTGGGTACTGATCTTGATGTTTGTGAGGATTTTATAGGTCTATATGAAACAACAAACACAAAAGCTGTAACTCTTTTTGAAGTAGTTAAAGACGTTCTTCTGCGACTTGGGCTCTCCTTCGAGAAGTTACGTGGTCAGTGCTTTGATGGGGCATCAAACATGAGTGGCGAGTTTAATGGGCTACAAAAGTTAATTACAGATGTTCAGCCTCTCGCAACTTTTGTACACTGTACAGCACATTCGCTGAACTTAGCTGTACAAGATAGTTTGCGACACCTGAGTGTCATGAGGGACATAATGAATCTGGCTAAAGATCTAATTACCATGATTCGAGCGTCACCAAAAAGACTTCACATATTTCAAAACGTGAATGATGATGAAAACACAGTTGCAACAAATCTACGACCACTTTGTCCGACGAGGTGGACTATGAGATCAAGCAGCATTCGCCGAATAATAAACCACTACGAACAAATTTTGATTTTTTTGGAAAAGTTTTCCCAAGAAGAAAATTCAGATGCTGCTTCAAAATGCTCTGGTTTTTTGGACAATATGCTGCACTTCAAAACATTTTTCTTCGTCTCACTATTTTGCCAAGTGGAGGAAGTAAACACAACTATTCAATGTCCCAGGATTGGTGCCACAGAGGTTGAATCTAAGTTAGAGTGCCTACTTGAAATTCTAGAAGAAAAGCGTGCTGAGTTTGACAAGTTCTGGGATGACTGCTTAAAGAAAAAACCTGACGGCGTTGAAGAGCCAAAACTACATCGCCAGAGGTTTGTGCCAAAGAAGCTTGAAGAGATCAATAGATCAAAACCTCACGAATTTAAAAGTCCCATAGAATATTTCCGAAGAATATACCTCGAAGTGATTGACACGGTGAAAGGTTGTGTAAATGAAAGATTTGAATCTACTGGACTTAACAAAGTACTCATGATTGAGAAAGAGTGTCTCAGCTGTCAACGGAAGTAGTGTAAAATCTTTAAAAATTGATAAAGTACAAGAGTTTTTCGCAACTGACTTGGACTCTGACAGACTGCAGCTTCATCTGTCAATGCTAGGAGACATCGCAAGGCAGAGGAACATTCCTTTAACCACGATGAGAGAAGTTAGAAAGATGTTAGTGGATGATAAGACCATTCGAAAGCTTCTCCCAGACGCTTACACATGTGTGAAGCTCCTCCGTGTTGTGCCTGTGACGACTGCATCAGCTGAGAGATCGTTCAGCGCACTACGTCGGCTCAAAACGTATCTGCGATCGACAATGGGTCAGAAGAGGTTGAATAATATTGCAGTACTGAATGCGCATCAAGCTGTATTGGATAACTTAGATCTAAGACCGATGTGAACGACTTTGTGAAAGCTAATGCAGTAAGACGTACAACATTTGCATTGTTTTAACACTAATGCCAATTAAAAGGTGTGTAATTTCATTTAATCGTTTTTTTTACCCCTTAACAGAAATAACAGAAAACCACTGTTTATGGTATTAAAAATTTGAGCAAAACCGATATAAGAAATTTTATATGATTATAATCATTCAAAATATTTTTAATTTACAGCTATCATCGGTTGCCCGAATCTAAACTGAAATGGGTTTATATCAAGAATTTAGGCCCTCCTAGGCCTATGAAATACTAGGTATTCTTGTTGTTGAATAATCTAAACATGTGCCATAGCAAATGCATTACCTAGATTGGCTTAAAACTAAATTTCCGGGGGAGGGCCCCCAGACCCCCCCTTACCCTGGAATATGGAATACCCCCCAGACCCCCCGGTAGTGTAGCCCCCCCAACAGTTTCTTTAAGTCGGCGCCTATGAGATACGAAATTTCTGGTATAACAGTGGACCGTACTAAAAACTTGGGTGTTGAATCAACTATTAAAAGTTTACTGTCACTGAGGCAGAATGAAACAAATGCATTGGAAAATGCTTGTTGGTTCGGTCCAGAGTCATCAAAAAAAAAAAACAACCGAGTTTACTTTTGCCGTTCCATTAAAATTACTCTTTGGTTTCATGGAAGATTACAGGAAAATTATTGTAAATATAAAACAAGAATTGATTCTGCTGCGGTCAGCCAACAACACTGATGTGTTGTTATCAGAGGATGCGCTAACACACAGCCTGGAAATAACCCACTTGTACTGGAGTGTACCACACTTGACTGTTTCCGATAGTTACAAAGAAAAACTTTTAAAACTCGTTAATAAAGACACACCAATTCATCTTCCCTTTAGATCGTGGAAGTATCACGAGTATCCCACGCTCCCGCAAACAAAGAGACATAATTGGACTGTCAAAACATCATCTCAGATAAAAAAAACCCCCTATGTGATACTGGCGTTTCAAACCGATAGGAAAAATAACATAAAAATGAACATGTCAGGTTTTGATCATTGTGATTTAATGGATATCAAGTTATACCTAAATTCAAGTTACTATCCTTACGACAATATCCGAGGTGACTGGAGTTTATTCTATGAAATGTACGCCAAATTTCAGTCCTCCTACTACGGTGTTTCCAATTCACCTATTATGGACTTGGATACTTTTAAATCGAAATGTCCAATCTTTGTAATTGATTGTTCGAAGCAGAATGATTCAATCAAGTCTGGACCTATGGATGTACGCGTCGAATTTGAATTTAAAAATAATGTACCGGACAAGACTACAGCTACTGTTTAATAATTCACGGTGCACATTTAATGTACAATCTTTTAACAAGTACAGTAAGAACGGTTATGTAATAAAAGGGGGTGGGGGTAAGTGAAGGGAGGGGGATAATATTTAGTAATCAAACTAAATTAATTTATTCAGTTGAGAGGATGGAGCCGTCAGGTGATTACATCGCACAACGTAAGCTATTGGAGCCGATCGATATGTCGAAGCAAGATCTGACAGCTTTTCTAAAGGTTACGTACAATATCAACTCTGATTTTACCAAATTTGTCGCCGTGGGTCTATTTGATGAATTTAACTTTCAAGTGGGCATTTTGTTTCACAAGCAAGGCATGCGTAAATACGTTTTACTAAACAACGTACAATTCACAATGTTGAAGGAAATGGAACCTTCAATTACCCATGATCTGTCTAACAACGATGGTAGTGGTGGTCATCAAAAGAGATTCATTGACGTGGATTAAATACACTATACGTAACATTTACCATAAACCTCATGTAGAGCTTTGCGACAGGTTTAATGAAACGTCTATACTTTTCACTAAAGGTGAATGGTTGACTTTTGTCAGCTTATTACCTTGCATTTCACGGTACGTTGAACGGTTGACCTGTGTCGAGTCTTACCTAATTGACCACATTGATCGGGTTATGCTTAGTGATTCGGTCTATGTTCCCCCACCACCGGAGGTAAATGGTTGGGACGCAGACCGTTTGCAGGACGAGGTTGTTTGGAATAAAAAGACAAGGTTCACTGTAGGTCGATCTGTTGCTAATTTTAAAATAAAAATCAAGGAGCTGTTAAAAAGGGGAAGTTTAGAAAACGGGGGTGGCGGAGGGGAGGGAGTGGAGGGGAGGGAGATAATTAGTGGTTGACAAAATTAATTTATTCAGTTGAGAGGATGGAGCCGCTAGGTGAGTATCTCGCGCTGCCTAAACTCTTGGAGCCGATCGATATGTTAAATGGTATTTTTTTTAACGGGTTTTCTTTCTAAATGAAAACTTTTCAAAATCAGTTACCGTTGGAATTTTTAAAAATCGAGACTACAGTCTCAGGGTAATGTTCAAGGGTAGACACAACTATGTGTTCTGGTCGTTTGATGTATTTAATCGGTTTTGTGTAAATTTTAATAATATTTCCAAAGCCCTCAAAGATAATAATAAATTTTATTTGGAAAATAACGAAAAGGAAGTTGTTAAAGTTTTATCGATCTTTGGGGCACCACATGTTTTCCTAGGAAGTTCTTTAACACTTAACGCGAGCGAGCAAGCTCAGTCTTCTTCCAACCACCAAGGTAGCACCTTGACACTTAACTTGGGTGAGTGGGCGCAGTTTCTATCCAACCTTCCGTTAATACAGTTGGAATTGAGAGAGTTCTTTTACGAGGAAGACCTTATAAAACAATATCTTTATGGGGGATTCCAAAATCCGTCTCCGCACGTTTTTAACAGACTAATTTGTGAAATTAATAGAATCAATGGCTGCGGTAGTTGAGTTTCAAGCCTTTACTGACAATAATAACCGTTTTATAGTTAAAGAATTGGCAATAGTAAGCGAACATTTTCAAACACAGATTGTTTTCAAGTCCCTTACTGCAAGTGTGCACTCGATGAGAAACAACAAAGGACAGCTAGATGGCTGATCCGACACTTGCATGGAATAAAATGGGAAGAGGGTAGTGTAGACTACGATGAAAATTTAATTCGCACACTTTGTAAACCTTTTAATAAAATTTATACTAAAGGGTTGGAAAAGGTCAACTTTTTAAAAGAATTTCATCCTAACGTGATTGAACTACCGAAGGATTGTTCAAAAGATACTTGTTCAACCACTTGTATATTACCTATACACGCCAACTGTAACTTTAAGTGTGCCTTTAAAACTGCACACCAAGAGTATAAAAGGCTGTCTGAACTTTAATTTGGACATTATGTCTCTAACCACCATGGATGACACATGGACTATGCTATCAAAGGAGCCGAAGGCTCCAGTCGGTGTTTTGACTGACAGTTTTATTATGAAATTTGACAGATACGTTAAATGGGACCTACTGTCAGCCCACTATGATAAAAATCACAAAAACTATTCCTTTGTTAAAATCAAACTCAAAAAGAACAGATCCTAATTCTTTCAGACCTATATCTATTACACCGATTGTTTCAAAGATATTTGAAAAAATTTTACACAACAGACTTTACAACTTTTTAGAAATGAATGATATTTTGTCTTCCTGTCAGTATGGGTTCAGACCTAACAGGAATACCGAATCTGCAACTGCTTTTGCATTGAAGAAAATCATTTCCTCCTTGAATTCTGGCGAGCACACTCTGGGATTATTCTGCGATATAAGTAAGGCATTTGATGTAGTTGATCACCAAATCCTACTCAATAAGCTTGAAAAATATGGAATTCGTGGTGTAGCACTCAACTGGTTTCGGTCCTATCTGACTGGCCGTGTACAGTGCGTCCAGATTCACAACAATGAAACATTATATATATCAAAGTTTTCAACAGTCAGAACTGGAGTACCTCAGGGATCAGTGTTAGGACCTCTATTATTTTTGTTGTACATTAATGATCTTCCTGATTTCCTAAAAAATGAACAAAACAGACTTTCTCTTACTGTTTCACTTTTTGCTGATGATACCTGTTTGATTTTCAATCACAACAACTACCACATCCTATCTCAGCAATTTCTCGCAACTTCAAATCAACTTCTCGAATGGTTCACTAAAAATAAATTATATCTAAATCTCTCAAAAACAGAACTCATAGAATTTCAATCTCAGACAACACAGAATATTCCCAGTAACTTTCTTCTCAGTAACAATCCTTTAAATAACGTCCTAAACACAAGATTTTTAGGGGTCCATATTGATTTTAGTCTAAAGTGGAACACTCACATAAATTATCTGGTAAAACAGCTTAATTCTACAATATTTGCCCTGAGGTGCCTCTCGTCATTTGCCTCCCAAGAAACTCTCAGGCTGGGCTACGTTGGATTGTTTGAGTCCAGAGTGTGCTATGGAATAATTTTCTGGGGATTTTGTAGTGCATCCACTTTTGAAAGAGTTTTCCGTCTCCAAAAGAGGGCTCTGAGAGTTGTCTGGGGATTGCAACAGTCGCAGAGCTGTAGGGATGTCTTCCGATCAAGTGGTACTCTCACCTTAACTTGCCTTCTAATTTATCATTCAGCAGTTTTTATTTTTAAAAATAAGAATGAATTTCCTGTCTTAGAACACTGTTATAACACAAGACACAAAAATAATCTGGTAATCAATAAATTTAGATTGTCGTTGTTCAAAAACTCACTATTTTACTTAGGACCAAAAATATTCAATTCTCTTCCACATCATATAAAAACCCAAAATAGCTTAAAATCATTTAAAACTATTTTAAAAGACTACTTGATCGGGAGAGCTTTTTATAGCCTTCAAGAGGCTCTCGAGGGGGCCCCATTTTGAGGCATGCAGATCGAAATGTCAAATGGTAATTGATGTACATAGATTTTTATTTTTATTTTAATCATTATTGTGATTTACACTTTACTTTAATTATTTTAAATTTGTTGTTTATATTATGTATTTACTGACTTGCACAGAAAACTGTATAATGTTCAATTGTGTAAATAAAGAAATTGAAATTGAAATTGAATTGAAATTGAAATTTTTCACTAGACATGTTGAAAATTTACCAACACAGGGTAAACTGGGGTTTGATTTTAAAAAGGACAAAGTTTTCCGAAGATATACTGAGGGAAATGGCTCCTAACTTTGATATAGATTGTTGGTCAATTCTAAGTAAATACCAGTCTTTGTCTGAACAGTTTATCGAAGAGTTTGCAGACAAAGTGAGCGTTTTTCATTAAACACTATAAACGTGTGTGTAATACAGATATCTCTGTGTGAATGTGTATTCTATGGATGGCCTAAACTCCGTAAGACCAGGGCATAAACTGTCGAGGTGAGGACGGCCCAAATTTAATAAAAAATTGTCCGACTGTTCTCCAAGGCAACCGTAAAACGCGTAAGTCCTGAGACAGTCCTGTAGCTTGGGGCTGGGCTAAACCCCGTAAGACGTCGAGTCGCAGTCCGGGCCCTCGTACAGTTTGGTTGAATGGAACACTCTATGGTAGGCTTAAAACCCGTAAAACCAGGGTGTGAGATGTTTGTATTACACTGCAAAACCCCTTTGTAAGTGTGTACGGGTATAAAGTAAAGTGATGCCTTTACTTACAGAGGGACCCAAAAAAGTACAAAAAAATACAAAAAAAATATAAAAAAATTAATAACTAATAAAATCGCTTAGTTGTTAGAATATAGAACGACCTTTTAAATATTTGTTAATCATTTTACCCTTCCACTTAATTACAATTACTAACAGTTTTAAAATGTTATACATGAGGTACATATCATATCTCCCCAACCCCCCGAATATTTTGGTGACCTGTAGAATAGCTTTCTGTTGTTAAATTGATAACAAAGTAATATTTTTCTGTTCCTCTGTAAAGTGTTTTTGTTTTATTAAGAATTAATTTTAAATATTTTATATTAACCATTATTTTCGTTATAAGAAATTATCAAGAGATTGTTGTTTTAGGCCTCTTTCCCCGCTCGGATAGTCTTTGCGGGGAAATATTATTCTACTGTTTATTTTAATGTCTGTTTTGTTTGATTTTGAATAGATTGGTTTTTTATTTGATTTGATTTATATAAAAAGCACAAATTGAAAATCTTGAAATCTCCAAGTGTTTGAAATACACTTTCAGTAATGTGCAAATATTCCCATCATAGAGCTGAAAGATGCATAGGTACAGGGAAATTAAATAGGCCTAGAGTTAAAATCTGCCAGAATCAGTTCTAGCCATGTGTTTAGTGATAGTTTCCTAACCAGAATGACGTAAGAGATTGTAAATATGTTTTTATTTTCATGGGGGCCAAGTTATATTCGATTAGGTGCATGTAAAATGCGTTGAAGATTTTAATTATGTTTAGCTTAAGTACTCACACAGTCTACCTTCCTTTGATGTCATGCAAAAAGGAAGAAGTTGGTTTTGATTGAAGATGAAGATTAGATTAGATACACCGGATTGTAGTCCTGTCACCAAGCCCACCGCGCCTAGACTCCATGGCCCTTTGCGCCCCGAGCCTGACGACAGTGTCACAAGAGACCAGTCCCCCTTATGAAGGACATGACCTCCCCGAGTGTAGCCCTTCTAATGTCCTCTGGTTCCAGAAAAGCGGCACCCAGAGTCCTATGCCTAAGAGATGAGAGAGCTCCACAATGACAAAAGACGTGTATGGAACTCTCCTCATCCTCCTCACAAAGCCTACATGTGGAGTCTTCTGTTAGGCCCATTATTTTCATATGTATGTGAAGAAGATTATGTCCGGTCAGCATTCCCGTAACCTCAGCAGATCTCTGCTGTACCTGCGATCAGGTCCTTGGATAAGTGCACGAGGCTGACTGAGCCCGGACTCGGTCCTCCATCTGCCATTGTGTTCCTCAGAGATCCACCTGTCAATTCTTCTTTTCAAATTTTGAAAAGGAATGCCAAGAGCCGGCTCCGGCCCCAGCAGAGGGCACTTTGCCCCTCTCCTAGCCAGTGCATCGGCTCTCTCATTACCATCAATACCAGCATGCCAAGGGACCCATATGAGTCTCACCTGTTTACGCTGGCAGAGTCTCCAGGATCCCCTGGCACTCCCATAACAACTTAGAGCTGGTACGTGGTGCCATGGTCGCCTTTATCGCCGCCTGGCGGTCCGAGCAGATTGAAACAACTCCTCCGAAGCCACCTAGACGCATTTCTTCTTGTTTGGCTGTCATGATAGCCATCACCTCCGCCTGGAAGATGGTAGCATGGGCCCCCAGAGGTACAGACAGAACTTTCCGTGCCCCCCACCCGTACACCCCAGCACCCGCGCCTCCTTCTGTAAGTGAGCCGTCTGTATACCAGACGCTCCCTTTGACTTGTGCAGGCTCGGTACTCCCTATCCACTTATCTCTGCTTGGAAGGAAGGCCCTGACCTGCCTGTCAATTCTGTACGTAGGTATCATAGTCTGTTCCCATCGAAAGCAACGGGTCCAGACCAATGTTCCCAGATAGTATTTCCCCATGGAGTCCTGGTTGGCCAGGCAACCAGCCACCAGTCGTCCTTATTCTAAAGGCCGCTTTACAAGCCTCTCCTTTTACAAACAAGTCCATTGGGCGGAGCCCAGTGAGGACCATCAATCGCCGCCAATGGGGTTGTTCTAATTGCACCTGTAATTCCCAGGCACGCCATTCTCTGACATCTGTCTAATGTCAGCCTTGCACTGTTCTGTGCCATGGCCGGCCACCAGACAACTGCCGCATAACATAAGGAGGGCCGAAGTACACTCGTGTATAACCAGTAAACCATCTTTGGTTTAAGACCCCACGTCGTACCAATGGCCCTCCGACAAGCCCAAAAAGCTATTCTGAACTTCCTGGCTTTCTCCTGAAGGTGCTTGAGCAAGTTCAGTTTAGCATCCAGGATAACCCCCAGATACTTAACCGACCCTGTAGCTCTTAGCACCATATTTCCCCTAGTGGGCATATATAGGCTATCCAGCCTCTTCTTTCTAGTGAAAAGTACAAGTTCTGTCTTGTTAGGATTAACAGAGAGCCCTTTGTCCCTACACAACCTTTCTAGGTATCTCAAGGCAGCCTGGACGATGTC
The DNA here is from genome assembly GCA_035578905.1 of Stictocephala bisonia. Taxonomy (NCBI): domain Eukaryota; kingdom Metazoa; phylum Arthropoda; class Insecta; order Hemiptera; family Membracidae; genus Stictocephala; species Stictocephala bisonia. Next base: position 206,763 of record JAQJVL010000875.1, read on the forward strand.
CGACACCGTGCTGGCAAATTTACCAACGCCCAGTATACACACATCGTCCGCGTATGCCTGAGCATAAACCCCCATCTCGTTCAGCGCCCTTAGTAGATCATCAACCACCAGGGACCACAGGAGAGGTGAAAGGACACCCCCTTGGGGGCAGCCGCTTCCGACTACAATATGAACGCGCTTCGTTCAGTGTTGCCTTAACCAATCTGCTGCGTAGGTAGACTTCAATCCATCTGGCAATAATGCCCTTGACGCCCGTCCTAACGACAGCAGCGATCATAGACTGCAGGAAGACATTGTTGAACGCCCCCTCTATGTCCGTGAAAACACCCATGGCTAACTCCTTCTGCCGAATCGTCTCCTCAACCCTCGTGACGAGCCTGTGAAGAGCCGACTCAACAGATCTCCCAGCCATGTATGCGTGTTGATTTGTATGGAGCGGGTTATATCTCAATACCCCGTCCGTCATATGCCTATCGACCAGCTTCTCCAATGTCTTTAATAAAAAAGACATGAGGCTGATCGGTCTGAAATCTTTAGGTCTGGAATGTGTACCCCTTCCAGATTTGGGGATATAGACCACTTGGGGATAAAACCCAAGGCCAGGGAAGCCCTACATATTGTGATCAGGTGGGGTAGGAGCGACTCCAGGCCCCTCTGCAAGTGCAAAGGCAGGATGCCATCCGGCCCAGCACTCTTGAAGGGGACGAAGCACTCAACTGCCCACTTAATACGTTGCTCTGTGACAACCTTCTTTGCCTGACTCCAGTCCCCGTGCGAGATCCCTCACCAAAGTGGGGGGGCTCGCCGCCAGGTCCTCGACGGATTCCGGAATGTGAGTCTCAAATAAAAGTTTCAAAGTCTCTTCTTCTGATCTAGTCCACTCCCCATCCTCTTTAATGAGGGGTCCCAGTCCTCCCCCAGGGTCCTTAGCCAACACTTTGTGAAGCCTAGACATCGCTGAGGTCGTCTCTATAGAGGTACAAAAGTCTCCAGAATTTCCTGGAGAATCTGCGAACCTCTCGCCTGTAATTTCTTTGGGACTCCCGGTAGGCCAGCCAGTCAGCATCACTACCGGATCTGTTGGCCTTGCCGAGGATCCTTCTGGTTCTCCGTCGATGGACCTCTAATTCTTGAGTCCATCTCCGGCTTCGAGCATCCCTTTGTGTAATCAAAGGGCAGTTGTTCTCGTAAGAGGTGATTACGGCCTCCGTAAGGAGTGCCACCCTCTCCTCTAGGTCCTGTCCAGATCGAATCTGGCCTTTAGGAATTAGATCCAGTCTGTCAGACAGTTCCACCGAATAGGAGGCCCAGACTGTCTGTCTGGGATTCCTGTACACCCTCAGAGTTATCTGGCCCTCATGCACAAAGCAGATGTGTCTGTGGTTCAAAAACGAGGGTTCCTGCGAAACTTCCCAGTCCCTAATGTAATAAAACATTGAGGCTGAGGCCATGGTTATGTCTATAATCTCCCTCCTAATGATGTTCGAAAAGGTTGGGAGATTACCCTTATTGAGTACCAAAAGGCCGGTACCTCCCAGGTATTCTGAAAGAGCAAGCCCCCTCTCGTTTGTGTCACTGCTTCCCCAAACCTCGTTGTGAGAGTTGGAGTCACAGCCGACCACTAGCTCAAGGTTCCCACTCCGGCAGTAATCCCCCAAACTCCACCATCTCTCTTGATGGTGGGAGGATCGTCCTATCGTATGGGAGGTATACCGATGGAACCACCAGTTCCCTCCTTACGCCATTGACCTCCTGCAGTTTAATTACCACTGCAACAACATCACTCCCACAGAATTCCGGTATGAGCCAACCAAAATGGCCGCCCGCGGTTTCAGCCCACCCGATCCCCCGTAGAGCTTATATGTAGGAATGTTAAGACCCTTAATACAGTTATCCCGAATCCACGGTTCCTGAATCAGAGCAACATTAACCCCTATATCTCTTACAGTTCTAGCTAGTATAGTAGAGGCCTCAATACTATAATTGAGGTTGGCTTGTAGAAAACTTACCATTTCCTCCATTCCAGCACCTTGTTCCTCGGTCCCCCTCTTGCTCCGGGTAGCCCAAGCCTCTTCTTGTCTCTACTGTCGGGACGCTAGCTTTCCCTGGAACTCAAACAGAGAGAGTTAGTGCCTAAAAAGTCAAGCCCTAACCCTACATCTATCAGAGTACTTATCATCTTATTGAGAGGAGTTTCTTGCGGGCAGCATGACCGTAGCTATGCCGACTCCGCAGTATAGCTTCCTCTCCATGACCTTCAGTGAGGCAGAGTCCACTGTGACCACAAGTCTGACACCCGTAGGTGTCTCCTTGTGGTCCAGTGTCCTCCACAACTCAGTCTGGAGGCCTGGGTTAAAATGTGAGAATCTTTTCAGGTAAGTCTGTACTCACCGGGGGATCCGGGACCCAGAGAAGAAGCTAGGAAGTGCATCCATACCTACTACCTTCAGTGCTGATCCCTCCCAAAACTTGATCACAGGAGTGATGGTCTTCACCCAGTCCACAGTGGACAGGTCTTCGCAGACCATCACGACAGCACCCTTCGACAGGTACGTGTCACGGATGCTCGGCAGCCAGTCCCCACCAAAGAGTCTGTCCACCTCCGAGCCCATGGCAACCTGTATGTCCCGGAGCTGTGCCTCCTGATCTATTTTTGTCAGAGGGAAACCCTCTCTTACAATTGCCACCCTCAGGCCAACCTCTGCCACTCTGGCATAGGAAGCCTTTGGGGCGCTTCTCTTCTTTTGAAGATTTAGGAGTGGTTCCCTGGGGCCTAGGTTTTTTCCAAGGTTGACCCTGGGTCCCCTCTCCCGTAGGGGAGGCTTTTAAGCCTGGTTGGTCCGACGAATCGTCCCTACCACGCTTAGTGCTGGTTTTCCGGGCCTCCGGGTTCCCTGACGTGCACTGTAGGTCACTCCCAGCGCCCGTCTGGTTCTCCGTTGCCTCCGACACCGGATCTCCGGCTTTCACCCTCCTCCTCCTCCTTTTCTCCGCCCCACTGGGCCGTTTTCTCTTACTCGGAGGATCTGCCAGTGTTCCAGGTCCAGGTTTCCCCGGATCCTGGGCCACTGACGTCCCCTCCCCCTTCTCTTCCAGATTCAGCAAGCCCACGCATTCCTGCAGGGCTTGCACCTCTAGGGAGGGAGGGTGTGGAGAGGATGAGAGAGACTCTTCATCCTCATCCATTAGAGTCTGAGACTCACGCGCGAGGGCCTCAAAGGCCTCCTGCGTGGTCGAAATGCTGCAGACTGGGCAGGGTCCGAAGACACGCCGCCCTTGTCTGCCTCCACCACTAAGCTGGGCTGCTCACTCACCTCTGGCACGTTCAAAACGGTTTCTTCTTTTCTTTCTTCCATTGTTTTCCAGAAATTACATTATTGTGTGTGTGTCCATTTTCAAGTCCCAAGGGCCATCCATATTCCTTTTGCCACCTCCTCCCGAGCATACCCACGCCCCCAGGGACCCCTGTGGCCTCGGAAGTGCCCCCCCTAGCCCGTCTACACGGTCCCATCCAGTCACCAACTGGCAATGTAAACAGGATCGGGATTTTCGCCAGCTGATAGGGCAGCCACCATATTCTGGTGAGGCCAGGTCGGGCCCCTGTACTATCTGGTAGCCCGGTGTGCCATCCCGGTTTTACAAATGTACCCTCAAGAGCCCTAGGGTCATGGTACCCGCGGTTTGGTGGCTCCATTCCTACTTCTGGCCCCTGAGACAGTGTCATGTAATTTTATGAGTTGGGTGTGGTGCTGAGTTGAGTGTCCGCGGGGTCACTGCTCCCGTCAGCTGCACACCTCAGCTGCCCCTGCGGGCCTCGGTCCGGGACTGCTTATTGGTGTTGCCCCTTATTCACAGCTGTCCACCCCGTCAAAGACAAGATGGAACGTTCACTATCCACCACCTGCGACCCACCCAGTAGCTGAGGCTCGCCGTGGGTGATTGAAGATGAAAGATTAGTACCGGACACAGATGCGATCCTTTCGTCACGCCAGATGAGTCATGAAACTTCCTCGCGGAAGATCCGGGCCTTTAACAACGAGTTTGCAATCCGATAAATTGATGGAGATTTCACAGGATCCCTCAAGCGTTTAGTTTCATAAGGAGGTGGCTATGGCTCATTTTGTAGCAATCCTTAGTAAATAACATCTTTTTGCAAGCAATTAACAAGTGAGCTCAGAATTAGTGGTGGTGGACTTGCTCGGACAAAACCCGTTCTGCTTGGGTGAAGTTTATTCTTGTCCAGAGACATAACCTTCAGTAGAACCATCTTCTCAAAAGCTTTAGTCAACACAGATAACATATCAACCGTTTGTAGTTTTTTGCATTCTCCTTAGACCGGACTTGTGAATTAGCACTACATGACCAAGTTTGAATATGTCTTGAAATGTCCCAATGGTTGAAGTGTATGGTCAAGTGTGTATAATCAAGGGTGTTTTTTTTTTTCTACGCCAGTGGCATTTTGAATGCGCTATTCGAACGTTGTTGAGGGACAACGGTACAAACCCCTATGGCAAATTTAAGTGGACTTCCCGGGATTTGGACCCGTAGACATCTGCATATGATGAAGCAGACATACTAACCACTATCATAGACCTTCTCACTAGCATACCACTAGTCTAGCAAGAGGCCTTAGGGTGTTACGCAAAACGTTGTAGCCTCACCACAGTTTAGAAACTATCGTTCGTGACAGTTGGCCGTGGAGTTCATCTTACAGGACTTTGGAACTTATAATTCAAAATCACAAAAAAAGTCCACAACTACAACGGCCTTCTCGTAAGAAGATGAAAATTCTCGCAGTGCGCATGCGCGAGGAACCTGTTCCATATAACTGTGACTTGAAAAATAAACGTTACTACGCAACCTTAGGGTCTTGAGAGTAAACAGTTCTTTGCAAATGTTCGTAATAGTTACTTTAATTAGTCACACAAGTGGTGGGGTAGTTTGACTCCTTAGTTTTGGAGGTATATTGTTATCGTTTTCATATTTTCATCCATAAACACTTCACAAACTTATTACAAGGCATATAGGCTGTGCAAGCCTATTAGAAAACTTTTTAGTATTGTCAATGAATATATCGTAAAATTAATTTTTCCTCTCTTAAGATTTGCTTTGAAAAAGAAAATTTCAACTATTTCAACATTAAATCCATTACTACATGTTAAAGTTTTTTCTTAAAATTAGCCTATCCAGTTGTGTGTCTTATTACAACCAATAAACATTTTAGATAAAGTAAACGTTTTATTAAAATAAACGTATCCTACTTACTGTATTTTATTCGTTTTGAGGTACAGTGGAATTCACGTAACAAGTAACAAAAAAAGAAGCGATATGTCGTGAGGTTAAGATTAGATCAATTAATTGGTTTGGTATAAGAACAAAATATTACGGGACAGGCATCTATAATCTGATGTTTTAATGTTATTGTTGGTTGCTTCAGTTACCGAGAGGAGAGAATGGTGAACAGTGACTAAGACTAAACTGAGTAATTCTTTGTAACCGTTATATAAAGTGCAACACTGCTCGTCACAGACAAGGAAGGTTCCTCGCGCATGCGCACTGTGAGATGTTCATCCTCCTACCATAAGACCGTCTAGATTCAAGTTTTGTATTCGTCAAAAATAGTACAAGACTATACAGACTTCGTCATACATTAGATACATAATATAATAGACAGAAAACAATTGACAAGAAATAATATAATAATAATGAACATGTGATTATATTAAAAAACGAAATAATTTTTTATATGAAAATAATTAATGGCTAAATTAATGGCAATAATGAACTATATCTAAAATTAGTCAAGAGTATAAATTAAGTATTATTAATTTGTAATATGCCTACATAAAAAGTCAGTATTATTTTTACAACATAAAATTCCATGAGTTAAAAACACTTTAGCACGTTTATAAAACTTAAAAAAACAAGACGTGTGAAAATATTTTCTTACATAATCTAAAAAACGTGAATTAATCAAACTGAACATAAACTGTAAAATAAATACTTAGGCCTAACTTAACTAATAATAACAATAAATACAGTACCTATATACATAAACTAGAATAATCTTCAAATTGAAAATAGGCCTATATTTAAAAAAGAAGCAAAAGACAATTCAAATAGGCCTCATCCAAATAAGAAAACTATCATGTCATACATCACTTTGGACTATTCAAACTATATACAGCAATAAGAGACTATTTAAATTTTGAGTTAAGATATCTATGTCATAGAAGGCATTTTTTGCTATGTGCCTGTGAATAAAAGTTTAAAATTTTTTGTGTGGTAAATCTCTAATAGTAAAAGGTAACACATTAAAAATCTTAATTGAAGTTAATTTGAAGCTATTTAAAGTGGCAGGATAGTTACAATGATAAGTTGCAAGATTGTTTGATTTACGTGTATTGTAACCGTGTACATCTGAGTTGCAGTTAAACATTTTGAAAATTATCTTTACATATAGTAGAGATTGATAGATGAAAATAGAGGGGAGAGTCAATATGTTCAGTTTGATAAAAAAAATCGACATGAGACAACTCTACAACTCAAGTCAAATTCTTTGGATTGTAAAGGAAAAAGGCTTAAAGGCTAAGAAATGGCTGATTAAATGGCGGGCTGCAAAATGTTTTGATTTTGAGTGGAAGCTTCCAATGACATTGTTAACAGTAGTATTGTTTTCTTAGCGTTTGATTTACTAGTCGTTCTCCTTTGTTAATGTCAGGCAGTAAGAATTAAGGGTTGTTTTTACTTGTATAGCGTAATAGGTACTTGTGTAGGGGTTTAAATAAACAGGCAATGTTCTCTATTTCCAGAAAATGTTTTAATTAATCAAGGTTACTTTTTATGAAAGAAGACTAAATAGTTTAAGTTCTTAAAGTAACACACGAGAACACATATTGGGTATTTTAACAAACAAAATGAGTGACAACGACAATTTACAAATTTTATTGAAGTACAGAAATGTGGTACAGAATTCAGTAGGTGAGAATATTGTCATCAAGGTGGGTACTTTATAATATTATCGGTAATTACGTAGGACAGGGTATTAATGCCCTTGTTCTATATAAATACCATGTTATCAAATATCAATAGGCCTCCTTGGAAATGGATTATTCACTACTAAAGGACTTATCCTATCTTAAATTTAAAGTCTATGGTAAGGTATTTATTTTTGCACTTCTTTCTATCAAAATCCAAAACTCGTTTATACAGGAAATAATTAACCCTTTAAGGAGTATAGTAAATTGTTGCTAAAGGAGTGATGCCATTCTGAAACATTTCCATGTAAAATGAATGAAGGAGTACTTCCGTTCTTGAACGGCACATGCCCTATTTTGTAAACTAATTGTTGTATTAATTTTTTAAAGTGAATCTTTACATAAAAAGTCTATTTCAATAAAATAAGTTACTAATAAATGTTGCCATTAGTTATGACATTGCTTTCCTTGCTGTAACATTTAATAAAATTATGGCAGAAAACTGACGCGTTTCTGCCTAATCTAACTTCAGATCACTAAATGTTTTCAGCTAGGTTAGGCAGGAAACCCATATTTCTTACAATCAGCGGGGTAGTTTGACACTAGTTCGTGCGCATGCGCTTCATCACATTGAACTGTCATCAGGTGTGTCATGGCACTTCCCACTACTTGCTCAAGTTCCTGCTTGCCAGATGATGAAACTGCAGCACGATGTTTTGTTTGTGGAAATATTCAATTCATACTTATGAAAAAGAAGACTGAACTACCGAATGCCTTGACTGTGATGTTGGATTATGCATTTACCTGTGCGTATTTACTATTGCTCACAAAATTATAAGGTATTCTAATAAAATGTAAAAATCTCAACTTTTATATAAAAATCTATTACTTTGGAATTGTCTTTTTAATATTAAGTTTTAAGGTTTATTTTTTCTTACTCCTTTTGATATTTTTGAGTTTAATCGAGTTACTCCTTTTGGGTAAGCCTATAGTGTTGTTTCAGATCGGCAATACTCCTTAAAGGGTTAATAATTTCAATTTTTCAAGAAATCGTTAGGCCTATTTTGTGACAGGCCCTAACTCGGTTGTGTAAAAAACTATTTTACTTAAAATCTGAAGAAGCTGTTTCAATATCATGCATTTTTGTATATATGCCTACCTTTGTATACGGAAGGAAAAAAACGAGAGTATGACTATTTTTTCAGTTTATAGAGCAGGACAGTTACAAAAACCAAGAAAAACCATTTCAAAAGATAACATATTTTTGATAGATAGTATTGCGGATACTCAAATTGTCAGGACTTTAAAGAATATGGTGAGCATTAATTTGACAATTTTCTACTTGTCAATCTCACATTTTTTCATGCTTTGATAATACACTTTTAGGACATTAAATAACAATATTCATTAAAAATTATGTTTTGCAAAAGGGGTTAGTATCATTACTTGTACTTTAGTATTCTCTAAGGCCACTCTAACCATTGTGCTCTAGCAGTTATGGTTAGGTTATGTTATTACATCATAGGATATATTTTATCATCACTCTAAGAGAGATTTTCCTTTTTAGAAGTTACAACGTATACTTAGTATAATTACTGACCTTAATAGTCACCTTGATTACTCACTATTTTCTGTTACTCACATGGCTATGCCATCCACTCCCTTGAGTAACTTGAGCTAGTAACTGACCTTTGCAAGTTACCAGCGGACTCCAGTTATAAAAAAACTCTGACTTTTGGATCTCTATTTTCTGATTCATAAGTGGCTTGCTAAAAGTTTATTCTACAACAAGATAACCTAACCTGATTATAACAGCCGACGGCAGGATGTAAACAGATGGCCTCAGATATAGATGTAACATATAGAACTTCAGACGGACTACACTAGAAGGAGATTAACCCTTTCACGAGTAATCATGTAATATGACATGATACCAGACAGGCCCCTAAGGAGTAAGAATTTCTTTTAAAAACTGACCTCTGGAGTAAAAATTAAAAATGTATCAAAAGTTTCAATACGTATTTATAACATATAATGATAGTGAAAAAAACAATATAGGCCTATTAATAACATTTTCCAAGAAAAATCCAATTTTGGTAGAGATTCAGAAATTATTTAACCCTAGATAGCGAATCCTGACGCTTTGCATGCTATTTCAAATGTATACGCGATTGTGAAAGTAGGCACGTCACGTGCTCTTTTGTAAAACTCAATAAAACAAATGTTTATCATAAAGCAAGCGTGACAAACTTGGTACCAATCGACACAGAATGTTCTGTTCTATACATTTCAGATTTTTAATAATTTTTTGTGCAATTTTATAAACATAGGAAATGTGCAATAACAAACTCCCGCTCAATTTCCGCATGGAGGTCTGACAGTGTAAAATTGCAGATGTTTGTTCCATGACTGAATAATAACCAGAAGACTGAATAAGGCGTACTAAATGTCAGTCTGCAGAGAATTAAATACTCTATCCACCAAAACAAATTTCAGAGTTGTAGGTGAATTAGGTGTTTTACCAAAAACGTTTTTTGTATACCCTTTTTTTCATGTTTCAGATTCTACGTAGAGCAAACTTTCTCCATAAAGAAAAAATATGTTTTAGGATACAATATAAATATTTATTCTGAATAGCTTTTTATTCTTTATTCAATGCTGATTTTTTTCATGTACTATTTGATTACCTACAATGATCATACTGTAACTTTGCACATTTTTTTATTTTTGCGTTTTATGTAAACAAACCATTCCAAATAAAAAACTAGTAGTTTATATAAAATGTAACAACATATTATTATAGTGCACAAAATAATAGTTTGGCTATCTTTGAATTATTTACAAACATTTTTTCAGTGCTCGTGAGGAATAGAATAAAAATATTTTATTCCAAAAATATTTTTACAAATTTTACAATTGTATGGTGGAATCACTAGCCATCTTATCAGGTAGTGATGGCTAGCACAAACAAAATACTACAATGGGTTGGTTATTCAGTCAGAGTTATGAACTTATCAGTGATATTTGGACTGGACGGCACTGCAGCACTGACAACCCGCTACACATGACTCACGTATCACACATCACTCTGAACAAGACCATTCACTTCTTATTGTACTATTCTATTTGTAAAACTAAATGACATAACGAAACAAAGTAATATATTCCTAGTTATATTCTTAAAATCCACAGCAACACTAAATAATTTCTCTTTCCTATTTAAGAGCAAAAACAAAACTCATTTTTGGTTAACCACTCATGACATAATGTAAAATAAATCGTTAACATCGTCTTTGGTTAGCAACCATCGCTTAACCTTAGCTAGAAATTGTATACATGTTTTATTATTGACTTTAATGAAATTTGGCAGTTGATTGTAAAATGTTGGTGTTAAAAACACAAAGCTTTTTTGGAAATAGTTTTATTAAGTTTGGAATGGGTGTGGAGGGTAAGGGCTGCACTTCTTGTTTTATTATATGCTCTTTCAACCCCATAATTTCCACTTCTGTTATAGAAAACTTTAACAATAGTAAAAAAACATCGGGAATATTTATAGACTTTTCAAAGGCCTTTGATCTTGTCGATCATGAAATTCTACTGAATAAATTAGAAATCGCAGGAATTAGGGGTACTCCCTTAAAATGGTTCCAAACATACCTGATTGGACGCTCTCAACAAGTTCGTATTCAAAAAATATTAAGTCCGACTAGAATTGTAACGAAAGGCGTTCCACAGGGGTCCATGCTTTCTGCTCCTGTGAAACTGTTTATAAATATTAGAAAAAGAGGAGCAGAAAGCATGGACCCCTGTGGAACGCCTTTCGTTACAATTCTAGTCGGAATTAATATTTTTTGAATACGAACTTGTTGAGAGCGTCCAATCAGGTATGTTTGGAACCATTTTAAGGGAATACCTCTAATTCCTGCGATTTCTAATTTATTTAGTAGAATTTCATGATCGACAAGATCAAAGGCCTTTGAAAAGTCTATTAATATTCCCGATGTTTTTTTACTATTGTTAAAGCTTTACTATCCTTTAAAAAAAGTTTACTATCCTTAACTTTGTAGGATATATTAGATTAGTGGTAGGTATACATTATTTATGCACTCTATAGACATCTTCCAAATCTTAACATATTTATCACCAATAAGTAGAATTAGGTCTTGACCAATATGTTTTGGTCGTAAGCCTATTTTTATCCCCTGAAAAACTCATTTTGTACTGAAAAGATCTAATTTTTAACAATCCTATTTTTATTTTTAGCCGTATCTACCTGATTCTGTATGATTTTCCCAATGTTTTTTTTTTTTTTACTTTAACAAGGGCTTTTAAGCTGTACACAAATTTATTTATGTATTTTAGTTAATCTTAAGGCCCTGTGCTCTGTCAAGATATGAGCAAATATGAATTTCGAAAGAATGTGATAAATTTAGATGAGTGAATGTAGTCATTGTTACAAACTAAGACCAACCATTACTTAGCAGTAATTATTTTTTGGTCAAAATTACATCATAATGAATCACGTATATATTGTCTATATGCTCAATGATAGTAAAAGCAACAACTAATCACAGAATACAAATTTACGAGTAACAGCAATGAATTGTTTTTGCAGGAGGACAACTGGCAGGCACTCCTGTGTGCTAGGCACTTGATTTTAACTTAAACTACGAATTTTTGTTGAGCATCAAAAATGTCATGTTCGGTTTTATATTGTTTTTTTATTTCTATAAATTATATGATAGGTTAGTAGAAATGAGTATTTTGGACCGAAAAAATAATTTTATAGCAAAACAAATAATATATTCATGTTCAGCATTAAAAAAATTTTATATAAAACATTTGTTGGAATAATATTTTTAAAAACATGAAAATCGTTGAAGATGGGTTTTCCAATTTTTGGTAAAAAAAAACCACAAGTTTTCTATGCCTTAAATTTATTTTTAAATTCATCAAATTCTACTTCCCTGAGAATTTTTTCTAGCTCCCTGAGCCACTTTTTGGTAAAAACGACTTACTCCTTAAGGACACATGGTAAATGACATGTACTGAAATTATGTTTACAGGATTTAGTGTTGTATTTGAGTAAATTTTTTTACTGTTAGTTATATATACTTGACATAATTATATACAGACTGCTTATATTTGAATCCTGTTAAGAGTATTCATGTCATATGACATGACCATGTCCTTAAAGAGTAAGTCATTTTTACTAAAAAATGGCTCAGGGAGGTAAAACATTCTCGGGTTTAATGCATGGAAAACTCTTTTTTTATTTGTTATTTATTAATATTTTTTTCTGATTTTTCTCACAGAGACTATGTTTTATGAAGTTATATTGCAGTTTGGTGCCTTTGAAAGTATGGGACAGAGAGGTTAGTTGGGAAGGGGGTTACATCTTTTAATTTATTTTTTCTTCTTCTATCTCCTTTCCTCATCCATCTACCTATTTTAAAGAACAGGGTTTTTATGGTTTTTTTGCAAATATGTTATATTTGCCAATTACCCTGCCCTGTCTGCAGGATTCAGTGTATATTGTAACGTACCCAAACTGTGTTTTTTTATTTTGTATTATCCCCAAAATCGGCCAATCTCAAAATTTTATGTCCATACTGTTTTTATAGCTGATAATAATTTCCCAGTTGGTGATTTTTTCTTTATAAATGTAGTTCTGTTGTCAATTTTTTATTCATATATTTAGCTATTATCTTTTGTTATTTATTTTAGTCTTGAGTCTTAATTGTTATTCACTTTGTATTGAACTACTGATGGAGGTTCAGCACTTGAATTGAAACTATAATGGTATATTAGTATACAAAGGCATTCATAAACTTTATTACAGTTATTAAATATATTTAAAGGATATTGTTTGCAAAAGTTTATGTGTAATAGTGAAGAGACACTTTCATAGCCTGGGCATATAAAAACTAACTATATGTAGATTGTTCGTTTCCATGTTAAACGTGGTCACACTGTTTTCTGAAGTTTTTTAACTTTTCATTTGGCAGCGTGTCGAGCGTTTGTGGACTGACCGTTGACAGACCATACCAGTAGTACACCTAGGGTCAAAACCGATTTGCTTTCTGTCTCTCACCCGCCCCATTACACGTACAGTGGTACTGATTCACCCGCCCACCCATACACGTACAGTGGTATTGTTTCACCCACCCACCCATGCACGTACAGTGGTACTGACCCACCCACCCACACATACACATACAGTGGTACTGACCCACCCACCCATACACGTACAGTGGTAATGTAGTAGTAAATGGCTTCTTATATATAGAAGCTATACGTTAAATTGACTTGATATTTTGTACATATGTTTATCTTGATCCCTAGAGGCTCACTTAGAAAGGATTTTCCTCTCCGACCTCAAAACTCTGTCCCACTGGCCTCAAAAATTTACATGGTATTCTTATGGAGCTATATTAATTTATTGATTTATTTTATTAACAGCTGTTAAATAAAAACAAATTGATGGAAGGCTAAACTTTCAAATTTAAAAATAATTGAGTATTACACAGTAGTAAATAATATATAACATCTGCTGTTCTAATTTGGATATTAGATTAACCCTTTGAGTGCCAGACCCATTTTCCATTAAGTTATGCATAAAGTGCCAAGCCAAAATTGACAATTTTGCAAGGGTTTGGTTAAAAAATCATAAAAAATGTATTTATTGATATAAATTCCTATTTTCTTTTTTATTTTGTAGGTAAGTGATTGAACTTAACTCTTATGCTGTTTTATTTCACTTATCTTACCTTTTGTATTAGATTAAAAATATATGTATAATAGAAAAGATTTTTATTACACAATTTTTTGATTTTGACATTACATAGCAGTCCTGGAATATTTTTTTAATTTTTTATCAATTATGTTTTCTTATAGTGCATCTAATTCCCTTCAAAAATTCATAAAAAAATTTATTTTATACCAACAAATATAGTTTTTACAGGACAAAAAACAAAACTCAATAAAACATTAAAAATTTCCAACTATTGACAAGTGTTAGACAATTTATGTATTTTTAAAATGTTTCAAACTAAATATCTCACAACTATTTATAAAGAACAAACCAACAAAAAACATTATTTTATTTTAAAATTTGTTTGAAATACATCCGTAAACACGAGATAAACAAGGCTACTGTTCACACTCCTGCCTCACAGGGCTGGACTCGGAACAACACTGAGGCTTTGTTTACAACCACTAAAAAAAATCAGAAACTACCCAGAATGCAACGGAACCGAGACTGAAAGTTACGTTGAAGCCTTTGGAACCCGTACGCATAGTTATCAAGCCAGTTAAGGTTTGTACTATATAAAATAAATGCGATCCCGCGAGAGTCGCAAATAGCGACTCTGGCATTTCTTGCATAAAACATGGAGTCGCAAATAGCGATCCTGCGGCACTGAAAGAGTTAAATAGTTCAAATAGTAGTGGAAAAATACAGTGTAAACTGAAAGCTTGCTGCACATTTGGGTTATTATATAATCAAACTAATATTATGATCGGCAAAGCGAACGGGTACAGCTGTAATATTCAATAATCTATGAATTCAATAAAAACCTACTTTAAACTATTTATTTCTTTTAAAATTGATGTTAATAATCAAACAATCCAATTCATTAAATAAAGAACAAAAACAAGTAACTACTGAAGCAAACTATTAAAGCAATCTACCTGCATCCAAAATAAATGCCACAGTAATACACGCAGGCTTGTCAGACCACACAGCACAATTGAGTAATATATCTCTTGAAGCACAGAAAAAAGAAACTTCTAGTCTTATTCAACGACAAATGAAAAAGGACAATCTCGACACTCTAAAGACTCTACTGCACAATGAGGATTGGGTTGGAATATTTAGTGCTAAAAATGCTGAAGACGCGTACAATGCTTTCTTAAACACTCTGACAATGTATATGGATGCTGCTTGCCCTAAAAAGAAAACCAGAAATAAGAAGAAAACAAATTCTAACTATAAAGACAGTGAATCTCTAAGACTGAAAGAAACTTATCTTCAACACTTTAGAAAATATCAGACTACAGGAAGTGGCCTGCATAAAAAATACATAGCTCTTGCTAAGAAAAACTATGACCTTAGACTGAAAATGCTAAAACGCCAGACATCTAACCATATAAACAGAGCTGAAAATAAATCAAGAGCAATCTGGCAAGGCAAATAGTAAACAGTGAAAGAAAGAGTAGAGAACAACGCAAAGCGCAGCTGAAACTGAAGATAAAAGGAGAGGAAACAACTAACTCACATGAAATTACTGACAATTTCAATGAATTATTCACCAAAGTTGCACATGAAACGTTGGCCATCAATAATCAGCACCAAAATGTAGACAACTCACACCCCATGTAGCAAATTGTAGGCTCAGTCAGCTTCACAACACCACTACGGAAGAAGTTATTATTAAAAGCATGAAATCCAAAACCTCAGCAGGGCTTAATGAAGTATCGTCAAAGTTACTTAAACATTGCAGTGAAGCTCTTACACCCCCCCCCTTGTCAGCATCATAAATAAGTCACTATCATCGGGACTCTTTCCATCAGCCTTGAAAGTTGCAAAAGTATATCCTAAACACAAGAGTAACTGCCAAAAGACACCTAGCACTATAGACCAATTTCATTAATCTCCACTTTTTCCAAAGTAATACAAAAAGTTGTTCTAAAAAGACTGATGGACTACCTCCAACAACAAGATTTGCTAACTAATAGTCAGCATGGGTTTGTGAAAGGTAGATCTACAACAACTGCATTTGCTGAGCTGGCAGGATTCATCTGCAATCAACTGGAAGCTGGGAAGTTTGTAACTGGCATAATGCTTGACTTCAGCAAGGCCTTTGACTGTCTCGGACACAACCTTATCCTACAAAAGCTTCAAAGCCTGGGTATTAGTAGCTCTGCTTACAGGTGGTTTAAAAGTTAATTGTAAGAACACACCCAAGTGGTTGAGATAAGATACCATAACAAAGGAACAATACAAAACATCAGATCCAAACCATTACTTGTAAACAGAGGAGTGCTACAAGGACCAGTCTTGGGCCCTGTGCTGTTTATTTTATTTACTAATGACAGGCCTCATCTTCTAAATACCTTCTGCTCTACTTTAATGTATGCTGACGATACTACTCTTCTGCTTACAGGGAACTCAATTCAATTTCCAATTCAATTCAAAATTATCTTCTATGCTACTTTGACTGATTACATGCCTTCATGAAACTAAATAATGAACATGTAATCAGTCAAAGTAGCATAGAAGTTAGACCCATGTGGGTTCCTTTACTTAAAAACACACTCGATAAAAAGTTCAGTACACTCATGACATCATCTAACCAGAATCCTACACCACCTGCACCTACAACAATTAAACACCCCATGAGTCTACGTCCCCCGTACCTGAGTCACCGCATGCCTGGCGATCTCAGAGCGTACGTCCTTGACCACGTTAGTCTGTGGATGGTTCTTGTGAAGTGTATGTTTGTCTTGTCCCCGTGTTTTATCACCTTGGAGGAAACTTCGTAGACAGTGCGTTTGGATTGTATCATCCTCACTTCTTGCTTGGGACGTCTAAACACCATCGTCACTGCGGGTCGTAAGACTTCATCATTTTTGTAGTATTTGTTTATTGTATTGTTTTATTCCTAATAATTGTTGTCTTTTCAGGTTAAAATGTAATTGTAATAGTTAATTAGATTGGATAGTAGTCTCAGTCCTTCCGAGTCACATATATCATTTTTTGTGCATGTTTAATGTTATTGTAAATTAATATTGTTTTTCAGGTGCCATATATTTATTTTATTTATGATTAGTTGATGTAATCTTATTTCAGTCTGATTTGAATATTAATTTAGTTGTGTTTTAACATTTTTTTTGATATCGTGAACTGGGCAGCACCTAATTGATCATATTAATTTAACACTGTTAACATTTTTATATTTAGTAGAAGTTCATTTTGTTGTACCCCATTCTATGATCTAGGTTAAAATGTAGATAATTATTAAAGTAGATTAGTTTAAGAACGTAGTTTTATAACATGTTTGTGTAGATGTAATTTAGTTTTTAGCACTTGAAAAAGGTTTGGGTTTTAACAAATCGAAACGTTGTGATTGGTAATTTTCACGTAATGATGGCAAATGTCCAACTACCCTTGTTTCCCTCATCTGATACTCCATCATTAACAAATTTCAAAAACAAAGTACCAGTACTGCCACTCAAACGACCTAGTAGTCAATATGACCAAGACCAAACAACTGGCATGGTCGGTAGAAGACGAGATGAAATTGCAGCTCTTCCAGAAGTTGACATGTAACCCAAGGCAAAATTTCTTGGAGTGACAATTGACGAAACCCTTTCATGGACTCAGCATCTTGATGACTTTTGTAAGAAACTAAACACAGCCTCTTTGTTTTCAAAAGAATTCACCACATCAGTGATTTAAGCATTGCAAAAACAACTTATTATGCCCTTTTTGAGTCTCATCTTAGGTACAGCATTGCTATATGGGGAGGCACTACAGTCACTAACCTAAAGAGACTTCTCCTGGTCCAGAAGAAAGTAATAAGAACTCTTAAAGGCCTAGGACCCAAGGACAGCTGTCGTGAAGGCTTCAAGCATCTTCGCATCTTGACAGTTGTGGCCCTCTACATCCAGGAAGTGATTACGTTTGCCGATAGGAATGAACTCCCTCGGGGAATAGATGTACACCAGTACAACACTCGACACGCTGACAACTACATCCTGCTAGCACACCATCTATCACTGTATGAGAGGAAGCCATAATTCATGGGACGCAAGCTTTACAACCTGCTGCCAACCGAGATAAAAACTCAGAAGGGGAAGAACCTGAAGATATTACTGAACAGATGGCTGGTGACCAGGCCGTTCTACACGCTGGAAGAATATCTACATAGGCACATGACCATCCTAGACTACAAGACTGCTCAGTTTAACTTAAATTTTTTAATTTTTTCACTGTATTTTTTATGGCAATATATTTCTCTATGAAAATTTTAAATAAAGAGATTTTGACTTTGACAATTAACTAAGTTGCTGTGAGTGTTTGATAATGATTACTTTGTAATCGAAAGGCCTCACAAATAAACTTTAAATTTATTGGATTGTTTTATTATTAACATCAATTTTAAATTATAATTTCAATAAGGAACTCCTCAAGAATCATGTTTATTTCTTTGTTTACAATTTCAAAAGCAGGGATGATTTCATGATAACATGAATGTCTTACATGGTTTTAAGTAATTAATGTTAATATTGTTTGTTTTGTAGGATCAAACTATGCTCTCCTTCCTGGCATACTCTCTCAGCTCTGATGAAGCTAGCAATCAAGCTATTGAATTAGCTGTAGACACTTTACTTCTGCTCTCTACAAATAAGAGCAATGCAGTTCAACTTAAAAAAACATTTGGTGTTTTTGAAGCTTTGGAATATACTTGTAAAAGGTATCCATATACTGTTATTTATTTCTTTATTTTAACATACCAATAATTAAAACTTAAGTTCAGTTCATTTTTAATTTGTTTATTTACTTTTTTAATTTTATATGAATTGACTGAGCAATGACATTCTTGTTTATATACTAAGTTTTGCATCAAGAATTTATAATGAAAATAATTACCTTCATTTGTAGAACCACTTGATAATTAACTAATTTTAGTAACAAAACTTATTGTTCACTGTGATCATCTTTGCTTTACCAGAGTGAATTGTAAAAGTGTCTTTACTATGTGATAGTTTCTTACTAAATTTTATTTTTTACTTGAAACTGTTGCTTGAATATTCAACGTTTTGTTTTTAAATTATAATTATATTGATCGAGTTATGAAAGAACTGGAATGCCCATAATGAACTTTGAATTTAAGTAAGAATAAGAATGTATTTATTCCACCAATTTTAACAGAAACAAAATACATGTATTTCTCTAGGAATTACTGTCATCCGTTTCCTGATAAGTGATGACAGCTCAGATTATATCAACTTTATAATAACATTGAACAGTCAGTAAAAAAAAAAAAAACATCAGATATAATAATAAGCGGCTCGGCTTGCTGCAGTGTGCTGATCGAAACATTCCTCTTTTATAGTAACAATTACTGATTAGTTATCGTTATCTATCTTGAGAAAATAAAAATTCACTATATTACTAATAAAATTAAAACTATACTGTTTGAATGCTTGGAAAGTTTTTGCTCTTCTAGACTATGCTAAAATAATAATAAAAACTAAAATTTCCTTAAAACCAAAATTACAACAAAATTTATTAAGAGACAATATACATACATACATATATTTACATATACATACATACATACATACACACATACTTACACACAAGTAATGTACAACAAAATAATAAAACAGTGCCTTTCAAATAAAAATAATCTACATAAGAATTTACTTAAACTATCATATTAATACAGCTAAAACATTATGATATTGAAATTAAAATAACCACTATTGTAAAACGCTTAAGATTTGGTCAAGGTTATTTTGTTGTAGAAGCCAAACCTTCAGGTTACATTGAAATATGTTGAAACTTTTACTATTTTTTATTTTTACAGGTAACAAGTTAAACACTTTAGTTCCTAAAAATAAAAATGATTTCCTAAAAATAATTTTATTTATTTTTGGTCTTATAAAAAGCCCTAACGAGGTGGCTCTACAGCGCACCGGTACCGTGGTCGGTGGTCCGGAGAGTCATTACACTATACGGTACGTGTGTAGGTGGTCCGGAGAGTCATTACACTATACGGTACGTGTGTATGTGGTCCGGAGAGTCATTACACTATACGGTACGTGTGTATGTGGTCCGGAGAGTCATTACACTATACGGTACGTGTGTAGGTGGTCCGGAGAGTAATTACACTATACGGTACGTGTGTATGTGGTCCGGAGAGTCATTACACTATACGGTACTTGTGTATGTGGTCCGGAGAGTCATTACACTATACGATACGTGTGTAGGTGGTCCGGAGAGTTTTTACTCTATACGGTACGTTTGTAGGTGGTCCGGAGGGTCATTACACTATATGGTACGTGTGTAGGTGGTTCGGAGAGTTATTACTCTATACTGTACGTTCGTAGGTGGTCCGGAGAGTCATTACACTATACTGTACGTGTGTAGGTGGTTTGGAGAGTCATTACACTATACGGTACGTGTGTATGTGGTCCGGAGAGTCATTACACTATACGGTACGTGTGTAGGTGGTCCGGAGAGTAATTACACTATACGGTACGTGTGTAGGTGGTCCGGAGAGTCATTACACTATACGGTACGAATATACATATACACGTACGGTGGTATTGACCCACCCGCCCACCCATACACGTACAGTGGTATTGACACACCCACCCATTCACGTACGGTGGTATTGACCTACCCGCCCACCCATACACGTACAGTGGTATTGACCCACCCACCCACCCATACATGTACGGTGGTATTGATGTACGTGTATCTTGAAAATGTGGTTACTATCTCAAAACTACATACCGTCTGTCACATCAGGGACCCCGCACAGCTGTTTATATCAGGTCAATCGTGTGTGCTGCTCATCGAGACAGTGATAACGATCCAACTATCAGGCATCGTCAACAGACTTCCAAATGTCATAAATAGGGATGGCAACTATTTTCGATATATCGCAAACCAAACATTGATCTGACGATAATAATTATGTCAGCGGACGATAATAATTAACCCACCCGCCCACCAATACATGTACATTGGTATTGACCCACCCGCCCACCCATACACGTACATTGGTATTGACCCACCCACCCGCCCATACAGATACATTGGCAATACCACTTTACGTGTATGGGTGGGTGGGTTGGTCGATACCACTGGACGTGTATGGGTGGGCGGGTGGGTCAATACCACTTTATGTGTATGGGTGGGTGGGTTGGTCGATACCACTGGACGTGTATGGGTGGGCGGGTGGGTCGATACCACTGTACGTGTATGGGTGGGCGGGTAGGTCGATACCAGTGTACGTGTATGGGTGGGCGGGTCTGTCTTTTTGTCCAGTATGCATTACAGGTATACCATCTAAACAATCGCTACGGAACGTTGGGAAGTTATGTATTTTGTTTCTGTTGAGGTTGTTTTACCATTGTACCATTGTACCAATACCATTGTACGTGTATGGGTGGGCGGGTGGGAGCAAAATACAAGACTCTCAGCATATCTTCGCTTACTAAGTTTCTAATAAATAGAATTTTCTTGTGTTGTTTTTCAGTTGCCTGTGTAGTTGATCTGCGTGGTGCTTCCAAGATAAATTTTCATCCATGATTAGGCCTAAGTATTTTATGTGGTCGACTTGTTGAATAGAGGCACAATCACAATCTTTACTGTTTATGCATGCATGTGTGTGAATCTGCAATGCTTCATTAAATGAGAATCTTTTTTGGCCAAAGTTTATTGTTTTAGTTTCGTCTGCATTTATTACCATATTGTTATTGTCACACCAATTTTTCAGGGTACATATATCCTCGTTCATATTATTCCAATTTTGTATCCAGTAGTCTTCAGTGTATTGCAAGGCAATGTCATCAGCAAAGGCAGTCACTTTACTATGAAACGGGATGTGAAGTAAATCATTTATGAATCCTAAAAATAACGTTGCTGAAAGCACAGAACCTTGTGGTACTCCTTTTAATATTAATTTTGAGTCACTGACAACATCTTTTATTTTAACTTGTTGAGTTCTGTTTTTCAAAAAACTGTCAAACCAGCTTAGAGCTAGACCTCTAATTCCTGACAGTTGAAGTTTATCCAGCAATATATCATGTTCTACTAAATCAAAAGCTTTACAAAAATCAATAAAAATTCCAGATGCTTTATTTGTTGTTATTAATACTATTATAAATGTCTGTCATAAATTGTTCTATGGCCATTTCTGTACTTCTACCCTTTGTAAATCCAAATTGGTGTGGTGAAAAAAATTTAGTTTTATTGTAAAAATTTATCATTCTGTTTCTCATGCATCTCTCAAAAATCTTAGATAGTATTGATAATAGTGCAATAGGCCTGTAATTATTTAATAAGTCTCTTTGACTTCTTTTAAATATAGGGACAACAATTGCTTGTTTAAGTTTCGTAGGGAACTTTCCCTCTTTGAAACTAATATTCACGATATCAGCTAGAACTTGGCTAATTTGAGACTGTATTTGTTTCAAAAGCTGTACAGTTATTGCGTCATATCCCGTGGATTTTTTATTTTTTAATGCTTTAATAATAAAAGATATTTCATCTGCAGTGACGGGAGTTAGAAACAATGAGCATTGTTGGTGGGAGCAGTAAGACAAGGCAGCGGGACGTGGGCCAGGAGGCCCAGTTGCGTATTCTAGTGGTGCCGATACAAAGTAATCATTAAACAGGTTTGCAATCGCCAGCGGCTCGTCCACTTCTCTGCCGTCCTCTAGCGTTATCTTTCTTATCAGAGTCTTATCTGTATTGCCAATTAGACTGTTTAACACTTTCCACTGCTGAGATGAATTGCCTGCACAACTTTCAAAAAGGTTGCGATAGTAATTTCTTTTAGTACTTTCTATTTCTGAGGCAAGATTACCTTTAAATATATTAAAATAATTTATTAATCCTCTATCGTAAGGCCTATCTCTTAACATCTTATTCAATTTATTTCTTTTGTCAAGTTTCTTTAACAAATATTCACTTATCCACGGACTTTTGAATTTGGCCTTTTGAATTCTATGTGTCAACACTTTCGTCTCTGCGTTATTAGATAGGACATGATTCAGTATCTCATAAAATTTATCTATAGCATAATCAATATTTTCGCCTCGCAACACATCGTTCCAGTCAATGCTATCTAGATCTCGTTTAACACCTGTAATATCCCACTTCTTAATTTTTTTATTTCTATCAACTTCAGATCTACTAACAATATTTTCCCAAACTAAAGCAATCAGGCTGTGATCTGATAGATTGATATGAAAGACCCCAGTTTTAAAAGCACTTAAATTTTTGTGTCGAACAAAAATATGGTCAATTTATGGTACTGGAATCAGGGGTAATTCTGGTATCCTTATCAACTAATGCACTAAAACCTAAGTTGTTTACTAAAGATAAGTAAGATTCTGATTCAATACTAGGCCGAGAAATGTCAATGTTTACATCTCCTATTAGGATTACATTTTCTCTTAGGTTAATTAATATTGGTTCTAGTTCAAATAAAAAATCATGTACTTGAAATTCACTTAATCTATAGATTCCAATTATAGTTGCAATTGATCTCTTAAGCTGCAGATCCAAAATTATTATGTCAGCAGTATTCATTGTGATATCGTAAGACTTAGCTTTAATTTCGGTTTTAACAAAAATTACTACACCTCCTGATCTGTATGAGTTATTACAATTATAGTATGCTGAATAGTTAGGAATCTTATAGTTATTAATTTCATCGTAAAAAATCCAAATTTCACTAAGAATAATAACATCAATTTCAGCTTTACAGTTCTGCAAGTAAATCAAAAATAAATCAAAGTTCTTTCTTAGACTACGTATATTTTGGTGTATGCATGTTAAATTAGGGCAGGAAGTGGAGAAAAATCCAGGATCTAGAGTGTCAAAAATAATACATTTTGTTGTAAACTTTTCTGTTAGTTGAACGTTAATGGTAGTTTAGAGTTAAGTGTATTAGTTCAAAGAGACAGGTGATTTTTAAATAGGTTTATAAATTTTACAATTTATCTAAGTCAGATGAAAGCACTATTTTCCTGTAACCCTCTCCACTCTCCCTCCGAACAAAAATCTTTCCATCCCTACTCCATACATATTTATAACCCTTGCTTTTTGCAACTTCTTTGGCTTTATTCAACAACAGTTTATTTTCCGGAGACAAATGTTCGTTAATAAATACCTTCGCTGAACTGTTGAAGCTGGAGTTTACCCTGTCAGTGGTGAGCGGACGTAACCTCCTTGAAGCCGGCGATCCACGCGTTCTTCTCCTCGTAAGTAGAAAACCTCACGATGATAGGTGAGATCCTCTTCTTGTTGAAAGACGGCACTCGATGGGCAGCCACCACCTTCTCCGCCTTCATCTCTATTCCAATTGCCTTGGCCACGTCATTTAGGATTAGGTTGACATCCTCATTCCTGGTCTCTGGTAGGCCGTTGATTTCAATGTTCTGCTTCCTTGAGTGCTGTTCTAGGTTTCTCACTCTCACCTCCAGATGGTTGACTGTCCCCCTCAGCTCGGCGTTCTCCTCTTGTATTATTTAACTGCTTCAGTATAGTTTGATATAACTGTTATTAGATTAAACCTGTCTCCTGAAGTGCAACAATGTACAGATTATATCTGTCTAGTTCATATAGCAGTATGTTGTTAGCACACTGTTGTGCCAGTGTTCTCAAGTTCCATGTACCAAACCAAGTTATAGGCTATTTCGGTTAGTAGTGATGCAATGGGTCTATCTGCTTTTTTTCTACTGAAACTCTGAAGCTAGTTTTTGTTGGTAATTTGCAACAGTTTGGTTTTTACAAGATGGATCGTTTGTCCAATGCTTAACTCCCAAGCTCAACCCTACCAGTAGTTAAGTTACCACTGGCATAGCTCTCAAGGTTGTCAGAGCACACAAACTCACTTGCCATTCCTTGTGGTAGGATGTATATATATAGGAATAGCATATGTGTCTTGTTAGTTACCACTTAAAAATGTATAAAATATGTGTTATATACCTGGAAATAAGCCCAAAAGTCATTAAATATTAATACAAATATCAAGTGATCTCCTTCACAAAGCTAAATCCAATTCATCAAGCCATTTAAGACCTGCCTCACTGATTCTATTTATGCTTGCTAATCTCTCCGTAAAACAATGCAGAGTGTACTGCTCGGGGTTGATGTTGTTCATGTCCACAGCAAATGTTTAAAGCTGTACGTACCCCCTGGGTAGTTCTAAATGAGCAACAAACCTTGTAACTGGACCGTCACGAATTTGTGATCTCCCAGCTATGACAGCTACCACACAAAATAAAAAAGCCCTTTTGAGGATCAAGCAAATTTCAAAATAATAGGTTCTGTTTTAATTGTAGTGCATTTCTGGTAGGAAAACACATATTTAATTATGAAAATTATGCTCCCTTAGTCATAGAGGATAATCGTCAAATATTAAAAGTTGATGATGTATAAGGTTTTTTTAATGCTATTACAAATTTAAATAAAACCGTATTCTAAGCAAAACTTTTAAAAAAATTATGTCTAATACAATTAAGTTAAGTCAGTCTTGTTTAACATTCTTCACTAGCTTATATTAGATTATTAATTATTAATGCTTATGTTAACTTGAACATGATGTTCATATAGTTAATTTCTTAAATAAAAATGTTAAGTTTAAATTTGAGATGAAATATTTAGTATTTGTCTTTTAACATTTGGCCTAAAGGACAAACACTTGCAAATCACTTTATTTAAATTACACAACTAAAAAGCAAAATTAAAGTAATGTTTCTTAATAATTGACTGTAAACGCTTAAACATTTCTTAAAATATTCTTATTTTCAACCCCGTATATTGTTGCTCTATCTTTATGATATGTTATCTTTATGGTCCTATTGGCTTCGTCCTAATACTATTTTATTATCATTATTTTAGAGGGTAAATCTCAACGGCTCCCTTGCCATAGAGATATATCATACCTTAGACTTTCCCTGTAAAGATGATTTCCACAAACTTCAGCACCACTAAATTTAGCATTACACCTTGACTATTGAATAAAAACATATTAAAAGTATTCTTAATGTTTAATTATTGAAAAATTATAATTGTGTGCAAACTGAAGTTCATGTTTGATTGAGTGAATTAGGTAGGTGCTTTGAAATATAAATCTTTAGTTAAAGGAGTTAAACATTTTAAAGCAATCTTAGAAAGCAAAGAATTAATAAATTCTCCTTACAGTTGCATTAGTGGCAAAAAATGCAAGCTGTTAACAGTTTACATCACTGATCATTATAGAATAAAACTTACAAATTGAGGAAGCTGAAATATTGAAAAGAATGTTATAGCTTTACACAAACCCTCTTTATATAACTGTGCATTCTAGCCCACATTTCTGTCAGAGAAACTAGAATGCATATGGGATTTCTTTAAACTGCCCTTTAGCAAATAGTTGCCAGATAATACTGGGCATTTATAAATTAAACATTTGAATCATAAATGTTTTCAGTGAGATCTATTGTTCAAAATTAAAGTTTAAACATACAACAAAATTAAATATTGATAGTTAATAAATTAAAACTATCAATTAATTTATTAATTAATTAATTATAATAAATTAATTAATTTATTATTATTAACTCTTGATTCTCCGACATTTAACAGTCCGACACCTTTAGTAGCCCGATGTCGCTACACCAAAAAGGCGATTGTCGTGAGCTTTTATATGAGATCGTAATACATTTTAACACTGCTTCATGGAAACCTGTTATGACAGGTGCTTCCCCTTCCCACCGTCTGCTGTCTGTCTAACTAACGCCATGATTTATTGTCCTGTGATTGTAGGTCTACTCATACCGTATTTGCTTTTCTGTTCCCATGTTGTTTTAGTTTGAATTCTGATACTGACATTCTTAAGTTTTAAGTGTTAGTTGTAATTTTGTTTTGTTGTGTGTATTGATGGCGAGCACAAGTGGCACTGCATCTAAGCATAAGCATAAAACTTTAACACTTTGTGATAAATGGGAAATTATTCAAATATATTTATTTTATTTTATTTTTATTTATTCGTAAGACGCCGATCGTCAAGATATGGGCGAATATGGATTTCGAATGAGTGTGATGAGTGTGGATGAGCGAATGTAGTCATTGTTACAAACTAAGGCCGACTTATTCCTTAGAAAGTGTCATTAATTAATAGCCCAATGACAAATGAACAGCCGGTGATTATCAGCTGATCCTTCTCAAAATGTATTGACTCTGATTGGGATCGAACTGAGAACCATTAGCACATGAAGCTGGGATTCTTTATATGACCATGGTGAAACCCCAACTGCCATTTCTAATATTTGTTATATTGGTCGAGCCACTGTATATGACATTGTTAAAAATAGGGTTAAAATAGAACACTTTGTAAACACTGTGGAAGATGATTCTAAAAGAAAAACCCTGTGCATGAGTGAACACCTTCAAGTTGATGAAGCCCAGTACGCTTGGTTCAACCAACAAAGGAGCAGGCATGCTCCCATTTCGGGTAATATTTTAAAGCAGAAAGCTCAGTTTTTTTATCGAGAAATAACCAACGAAGATGATTTCAGGGCTAGCGATGGTTGGTTCAAGAACTTTAAGAAGCGGTATGGCATACGTTTCTTGCAGATGAGCGGAGAAACTATCAGCCGACGACAGTGAAGTTTCACAATTTATTCAGGGATTAAATGCCAAAATAATTGAACTTGGCCTTTCACCCGAACAACTGTATAATGCCAATGAAACTGGCTTAAACTGGCGGCAACTCCTGACAAAAACATTTGTAACGGAGGAAGAAAAAAAAGTTTCAGGAGGGAAACCTCAAAAAGAGCATATCATGTTAATGGTATGTGCAAATGCTCACTGGAAGTCATGCTCTGAAACTCTTGGAAGTAGGTAAGTTAAAATCCCCATGGGCATTCAAGCACATAAAAGCTGAATCACTTCCAGTGACATACAAATACCAAAACCGAGCATGGGTTACTAAAGAAGTGTTTTTTAGACTGATTTTTTTACAATTTTGTACCTCAAGTCAAGGAACACGTAAAAAAGAAAAATTTGCCTTTGAAGGCGCTTTTGCTGCTAGATAATGCTCCAGGAAATCCGAACAAGGAAAAATTGAAGGTTAAGGCAGCTGATGGGTTCATAGAGGCTTTGTATTTGCCAAAAAATACAACAGCACTGATACAGCCGATGGACCAAAATGTTATAAAGACTTTGAAAGCTCATTACAAGAAGCGCCTACTAATTGATATCGTCAACAAACCTGACACAGACATTACAACAATATTTAAACAATTTAATATCATTGTAAACGTAGCATTGGTATATCGTCAAGTGAAACCCGTAACTTTAATTTAATCTTAGGAAAAGGTTTGGCCCAATAACCCGCTCATTCCGAAGAAAGGCACAGAACCTGAAGATAACAGCAATATTACCAAGCAAACGCTTACACTTTGTGATGAACTTGATATTCCAGGAGAATCTGCAGAAGACTTGAGAAGTATCAGATGATAATCTTGGTTGTGAACTGACAGAAGAGGAGATAATCGAGGAAGTTACGGCTCATGTTGAAGACGACCACCCGACTGAAGAAGAAGCTATGGAGATTCAAAGCGCAATCACTAGTAAGAAGCTATTTTGGCTGCAAATACGTTGGTGTGAGGAGAGGGAACATGAGAAAACATTTTAATGTTAAAAAATATTCAAGAAAAAGCCATGACAGACTGTTTACATAAGAAAAAACCATTACAGATTGTTTTAATAGTAAATACACACTGTGTAGGAACGAATGTAAGTACATACTGTATTACAATACATATTACTGTATTTTCAATTTTTTAAAGAACGTTGTAGTACATTTTTCTTTTTGTAAAATTACATACCACCAATTAATTAAATGATGTGATGAGTTTGAAATGTTTAATTGTACACAATATGTAATAAAACCTTACTTTGTTACTGTAAACATATTGTATATTTCTTTGCTTACACTCAGTTGTGTAGTCAGCCTCATTTTATCATAGCAGATAGCACATAAAATCTGAAAAGGGCAAACAGTGGCTATTGTGCATTCAGTTTTTCTTATAAATCATAATTCACGTGTATTACAATGAACATTTGTCAGTCTCTTAAATGTCGAATTATCAAGATTCAACTGTATTGTACTTGATACCCATACTCACCCCACACTTGAGTAGATATTTATTTTCAGTAACGGGTATAGAAAAAAAAGTGAAATAAGACATTTGTGGGATTTGAATAGCAAGTTTATTTCCTTACTTAGCCTATTTGTTATGATTTACAATTAAATTAAATTATGACATAACTTCTTATTAAATCTGCCAATAAATTCAATTACTTAAGAAGACCATACATTTCTGAACAGATTTTATTTATTCAATAGGGACCATGTATCTAAAAGTTTAGGGAATTTATTGTATTCTCTAATCATCTCCAAAATTTGAGCCCTGGTTAATAAACCAAAAAACATCAATGCAATTAGTATTAAGTTATTCTTATTATATTCCGTGAAATAAAAGAAACAAGTATTAAATTTATTCAACATTATTTGGAGGGAGCAAATAGATTGAGAAGCAGACCTACCTCAAACATCTTCTCAGGTAACTCGGCGAATTGGCTTCGTTCTGCATTTCCCCCGCCACCACTTAAGCTAATGTTATGTAAGATAAACAAAGAGCTTTGCTGGTAATGGCAGGATGCCTACGCTTTGATTCCGTAGTGCTTGATCATGTTGAGGGAGGGAGTACTTATAAATGTCTATTTGAGACTTATAAATTTGACCAAAATTTAATAAAAACTGTACAACTTGGTGCATATTATTTTACACGTATACAATTGTGTGAAAATTGGGATTTTTGTAATCACAGCACTCAAGTGTATTGAAACATATTTCAGTCATGTCAATGCTATTCATTTGTTTACATCTGTTACTTATGATTTTTTTTAGAGATGATTTACCTCCTAGTACAAGGATAAAAGTTTTGCAGCTGAATAAAAATCTTTGTAATAGAGATGCCCCTGCATTCTGCACACGTAGCCGCTTCAAAGCAGAATCAAGAGAACTGCAAATGCCAACTAAACTGATATCGCTTCATGTTCATGGCTTAAGTAAAGTAAGTTCAACTGAACATTTTTAATCAGCTTGTAATTTAATTACAGAAGTATTGCCTATCTAATGCAGTTTTTGTGCTTTCTTGCAGAATATAGTACATATCACACTATCAGTCTCATTTACATCATCTAGCTAGAAATTAACCGGTTTCTAGTATTCTTATTTTGTATTGTTAAAGTTTTTGCCAGATGACATGTTAGTAACTAAAGCACATTGATCAGTATGGTGGTGGACATTAAAATTTTATCAGTTTTCAGTTTAAGTTAAAATGTTGTCATGTATATTGTAAAATGGAGGAGTCATATACATACAAGGTGTGGCTATAAAAAACCAGACTGAGGCTGAAAATAAAATTTACTTACAAATATTTACAATTTGATGTTTACATCTACTTCAATGTACTCCCCTCCTCGTTCTCTACATCACTCCATGCGAGTTTTCCACTGGGTGTAGCACTGATGGAGATCATTATCTGTAAGCCAGTTCATGACTTCCGTCGCTTTTTCTTGTACTACTTCAACAGTCTCAAATCTCGTTCCTTTCAATGCTGACTTGACTTTAGGAAACAAAAAGTCACAGGGAGCCAAGTCAGGTGTGTATGGTGGATGGTCCAACATGAGAATGTTGTGGTTTGACAAAAACGTTTTTACCAACAAAGTGTTGTGAGCTTTGTACGTTTGTACATTGTACTGGTTGAGGATCCATGACTTGTTTTTCCACAAATCATTCCACTTTCTCCGTACTCACTCACGTAGGGTAGTCAGAACGCTAATGTAGTAATTTTGGTTGACTGCCCCTCTGGTCAAACAGTCAAAATCAATATCCACAATTCCTTTGATATGAAAAAACACAATCACCATGGCCTTGAATTTTGATTTTGTCATTTGTGTTTTTTTTGCCATGGAGAAGCAGAGGATTCGACATTAAAGCACTTGTTGTAACATTAAACATTTTTCACTTGCAGATTTTCCAAGTTTGTAAATAAGTTTAATGTTTACACGCTATTTATATCTTTCTGGACACTCAACATTTTTCCGACGTAGAGACAAAAGGTTATATATGCTTATAACTGATGTACAGGTGGAATGAGTACGGGAGAGAGACAAGACTCAAGCAGCGGGTAGAGAGGGAGTCACGTGACCAGCCGTACAATATTCAGCCTTGTTCCTTTTGTTCTGTGGCTACGGCAATACTAATCCGATTTCTTTCTAAGTGCAATTTCCAATTCTTCAAAGTTAAAGTACAAAATTATTTTCAAAAACTAGTTATTAAATAGTTTTGTAGATTTTTTTTATATTTTCAGTGAAGATATTTATCCTGCGTAAATTCATTATATTTGGAAATGTATTTCACATTTTTTTTAGATATTTTGTCTTGTCACTAATCTATATGTTCAGAACTGTGTCAAATTTCAGTGTAATTTCAAATCAGTTCCTGCATCTTTAACCTGTTGAGGAGTAATGCAATTATGATCCCGAAAGAGTAAGGACGTCTGGGCTCAGAAGAGGAAGGACGTCCTAAGACGACCATAACATAAGTCCATTTACAGTAGTTTTTCTGCATTGCTCGTCACTCTAGCGGCAAAGTTTTACAACATCTTATTATTGTAAACTAGTAAGCAGTATTTGATGCAGTCTAGCGGGATATTTTGTAACTTGACCTATACAAATCAGCTGTTTATGTTGGCGCGTAAATAATTTTGCACGAATATTGCTCCGCGCATTGGCATCACAAATCAGCTGTCTAAGATTGTCAGATGTTCATTGTAAGCGCGCAAATAATTTGGCGTGAATTTAGCGAATTGTCATTATAAGTAGTGTTACTAACATTTTTGGTTTATATACTGTAATTCTATTTGCAGTGGATGTTACTATTACTTCGATTTCAATTGTAAATAGTTAATAAATTTAGTTTTTATTGTTTATAAGTGAGAGAACAGAATAACAGTGTCCCTCACAGTGAAGAAATACGTATGGAACTTTACCACCTAAGTGATGACGGTGAACAAGACAATAGTGAAGTTATGGAATCAGATATGGATTGGGATGGATCTGAGTCAGTTAAGGATGAATCTTCCAATGCAAATAACACTATTACAAATACTGCTGAGTCGTCTATAGTAAGTGATATGCATGACAATTCAAATGATGACATTAGCATGGAAATAGACCAAAATTGTACTAATAACACCCCGATAAATGAACTTTGCTCTAATTGTGAAAGGTATAATAACGATAATTTCCAACCTAATGAGATTATTTTCAATCGTTCCAAATCTGATTTGCTTGTAACTGAAGAACTGAATGGAGGGAGATAGACATATTTAATAGTATTTTTGATTATGACTTTGTAGGCCACATCGCAGAAGAAACCAATAGATACTACCAAGAATGCTGTAAAGGTGTTTTATTTGAACACTCTAAATTAAATAACTGCAAAAACACTAATGCTGTTGAAATGTATACTTTTTTGCCAACACTTTATTGATGTACCATTGAAAAAAAAAATAGCATAAAACAGTATTGGTCAACTGACCGATTAATTGAAACATCTATATTTTCAAGTTATTTACACGAGATCGGTACTTCTTGATAGGAAGGTGTTTACATTTTGATAATAACTGTAATTCTATTGGTGGAGACAAACTATACAAAATAAGAATAGTTAAAAACACTAAGGAAAAAGTGTTCAGTTCTCTCTTGTATCTTTATCAAAATCTAATTATTAATGAGAGCCTTATGTTGTGGAATGGGAGGCTCTCGTTCAAGCAATATTTGCCAAATAAACACCAAAGTCTCAGTATAAAAACTTTTATTCTGTGTGACTGTCATACAGATATGATTCTCAATTTCATAGTTTATACTGGAAGAGGTACTGACATCGATGATGATGTTTAAGACAGTGGAATATCTGCAAAAATTGTTGACACTTATGAGGTTATATCTAAACGTTGGTCATGTTCTTTATACCAGTAATTGGTACTCTAGCCCAGCGTTATTTTTGTGGATGTTTGATCAAAACACTGGCGCTTGTAGAACAGTAAATCCTATAAGAAAAAACCTCCCTTGTCCTCCAAAAATATGAATAAGGGTGAAGTTGGTTAAGACACAAAGAAAATATGTTCGCTGTAAAACGGTGCGACAAACATCCAGTAACCATTTTGGCTACAATACACAAACATAAAATGATTTCAGTTGACACCAGGTCTTATAAAAATAAATTAAAACCAAAGTGTAATGTAAGCAACAACGTCAACATGGGCACTATAGATCTAAGTAACATGATGATATCATACAACGACTGTACTAGAAAAACAGTAAAATGGTATTCCAAATTGTTCTTTCATTTATTAGATATAAGTGTTCTGAATGCTTTTTATACATTTAGACAGAGAGCACAGCACGCCAAGCCAACCCCAATGCAAAAGGACACTAAGAATTACAACAAAACACCATTCAGAATTACACTAATAAGACAGCTACAGCTTACACATACATCTAACAGCCAATTGCCGTTCTGCTGTCACACGCACAGTGGGTGGGGCACCACAACTATCAGGATGTCATTTAATACAACCTTTACCAAAGTGTTTTTATTATTTGCTCACACCGTCCAACGATATAGAAAAAGGAAGGACACGGAGTATGAGTGAAAACAATGTGAAATTCCACTTTGTGTGTATCCACGCTTTGAGGAATACCATACAATCAAAAAATTTTAAGTAAATTTTTAAATATCCAAAGGGATCTTATAAAAGTAATAATATGTAGCCTTTGTGCTTTTATGAATGGCTAATGTGTCATAACTAAATAAAGTAAACATTTTTACAAAATCTGGGACATTTATTATATTAATGTTTTATATTTTATTTAAATGTCATAATAAATAATTTCATATGTATTTTTTTGTT
This sequence comes from Stictocephala bisonia, assembly GCA_035578905.1. Taxonomy (NCBI): domain Eukaryota; kingdom Metazoa; phylum Arthropoda; class Insecta; order Hemiptera; family Membracidae; genus Stictocephala; species Stictocephala bisonia. Next base: position 240,527 of record JAQJVL010000875.1, read on the forward strand.
TTTTTCTACTCAGCGGTCAGCAGGGGGTCCATGCCATAAACCTTAATGGAGTAGTAAACTTATGGTCTACTACAAGTCCTAGTACGTCCATACTCCTCAACAGGTTAAATGTTGCATTTTGGCTTTTAATTTCATTTGTTGTAATATAGGGCCTCTAGCTAGCCTAACTGTTAGCACTCCTGACTTCAATGCAGGTTCAAATCCCGGTAGGTTCCAAATAAATAAATTTAACTTGATAGGTTTGGACCGTTGTTCCATAAAAAAGTTGGAGTACTCAGTAGAAATTTCCACTTACGTTGAAGAACAAAGAAAGAAAGAAAAATTTGCTTTATCTAAATAAACGTCAATTTAAATTGCTGTACTTTATGACAGATTCCTGCTTTAAAATAGATTTACTGTTGCCATGTAAACGCTGATCTATGTAATTGTGTGATAAAGTACTGCAGGAAGTCAAATAATATTTGATTTGTTCAACTTGAGTATAGAATGTTATCATTTATTAAAACTATGATATGATATTACTAACATAAGACTTATAATAATTTATAAACAGTCATAAATTTTATATAAATCACATTTTAATACATCTTAAAAATAACTAGAGGTGTGCAATGCATCGAAAAATCGATGCGGTTCTATGCATGGCTAGTCAAAATGTCAATCAAGCAATGCGTATGGGTGTCGTAATTTATTTGCGTGATTTGTAACTGCATCGATGTTTATTTCAGTCAAATCATTGTAAGTTAAAAAGGAATCAGTTAATATCAATAATTAAGTTGTTTTCCATTATTTTATACATTCTTTTTGTTGCCTGTGACATATATTATCCCTTTCCATCCCAGGGTTTTTATTTCAAAGTTGTTCCAAAAATCTCAGGCTCTTTTTGACAATTTTGTCGTACTTCACTAAAAAATATTATAACAATTTTATTTATGAAGCATATTTATTATTTTGAGTTTCCTAAAAATATTGTATAAAATTAAATTAAAAAGGATTAAACAAAAGCTACAACTTTTTTGTATTTATATATATTTTTTTTAAATATTTTGAAACATTTTTTGAGTTTGTTGCATTATGAATGGCACTAGACAAATTTATTGACCAGAGCTAATAGCACTATTTAAAACACCATTTAGTTATCTTCAAATAAATTCTAATTTCACAATGCTATGTTTAAAATTAAAAAGGTTATGACTCTTTTCCAAAAACACTGCATTTCGTGTTTATATCGTACGCATAACAACTAATACAATTAATGTGGTCTGATTCATCACTCTCATCATACACGCAATTAGCGATTTTATTATCACTTATTGGCAACCTACTACGTTTTATTTTATTTATTTTTAACTCCCATACTACACAATCATATCAGTCAAGAAACAACAATTAACCTCAGCTGACGATCACATCTGACGAAAATCAACACAGCTGTTAATACAAAACAAAGGCAACAACATAATACAAGTTGTGGTACTGTAATAAAGGATTCTATCTTACTAAATCATTGTTTTTATAATAGAAAATGTTATTCGGAACATTTCTATATCATTAATATAAATATTTCGAATTAATAAATATTTTTTTTATATTTCTGAACGTCCGGATCATCGGATGATAGGATTTTTGGAATGTTTTTCGAACGTCCGAAAACTGGACGTTGGGATGGAAAGGGTTAATTTAACTGTAAAAAATTAAAATTTGATCATTTTGACCAGTTATTCTCCCACAACAACAGCAAAGTACAACTATTGGCATTTAAATTTAATGAATTTAATACACAGCCATCAGATTTCTTTATTACTAGTTTTTCCTATATTTGTCTTTAGTTACTTAATTACATAAGCATGCTTCTGCTAAACAAATTTATTAAGCCCTAAATTTGTATTTCAAAATAATTATGATTTATTGTGCATTAGGCCTACTGCGTTCTGTGAAACCCTTATCTTAAAATCCTTATATTATTTTTAATTGGCTTTCTTACTTTGATTTTGATATAAAGTTAATTTTTATATTTATTTATACATACAATAAAAACTAGCTGACATTATATGATCAAAAAAATGTATGTTTTAAATTATCTTTCTTTGTAATGTCAAGATACTATCAAGGTACCTGTAACAAAAGGTATTTTGTTACTCAACCGCTTTTAAAACTTAATAAAAACCATAAATTCTTAATGTGTGCATCGAATCAAAATTCTTTGAATTGCGTCGCTGCATCGAATCGAACAAAATTTACTGCATCTCACACCCTTAAAAATAACCTCCCTTATTATGCTACTAGACCAAAATACACACAGACATGACAACAGAAGCAAAAACAAAACTCAGACTGGCTGAAATTGGCTCTTCACATCAAATAAATGTTGTTAAATTCTTCAACAAACTATCCTTTTCTGACAGAACCACTCCTACTAGCAGTTGTAAGAATAAATTTTATTCTTGATTGCTACTGAACCCTTTTTAAAGCATACATGAATTTTAATGTTATTGCTTTTTAGTATCTAGTATGACTTATGTATTTATATGTATTTTAGTATTGATATGTAGGCATAGATGGTGTTTTCATTGCCCCTGTGATATTCTTAGCTTGCATTTAATAGATTTAATAATGACATATCCTATTTCAACTTTGTTGATCAATGGAATAAATCTTCTTGGTTCTTAACTATTAGACAAATCAATTTCTAAATTTTTTTTAGGGAAATCGTCATAAGGTTGAATCAGTGATTGTCAAAATCAATGGAGTTGTCTCCGTGGTTCTCGACACAGATCATCAGCGCTGCACTTTGCGCATCAATGAAGCATTAACACCAGATATTATTGCAACTGCAATATGGGAGGGAACTTCCATGGAAGTGAAACTTATCACAAGAAACAGATTTGGACAAGAGGTTTGTATCTTATAGACTTCAGGAAACAGAATTGTTAATTGTGAATGCCTCCGAACAAGGTTTGGGGGAATGTTGATGTTTTGGAGAAATTTTTCAATTTAAAAAAAAAATGTTTGTCATGAAAATAACAGCAAATGTTTTATGAAAATAAAATCTTTATTGCTGTAATAAATTTTTATAAAGCTGAAAGTAAATTATTTCTTTCAGTAAATACAGAGTACCGTTTGAATATAACTGTATATATATATTACATGCATATACAGAGTGAATGGTACGTGGTGTTTAAAAATTTAAGGGCTTAACACGTTGACTGCGTCGGGTGCCCTCGGGCACCGGGCGCGTGCTGCCCGCATGCGCGTGGTGCCCCTGGTGCACCTGACGCATTGTGTTTAGTTTTATGTTTGCTGTGAGTCCAGCCATATATCCAGCCGGTTGGAAGTTATTTTCGCGTTCTCTCCCTCCACTGGCGAGTTTAACCTTCGTGTAGTTTTAAGTTCGCGAGCTCCACGTGGTTTCTACAGCCCTCCGCTTGTGCGCGCACTATCTATCGTGTGTGTGTCTTCTAAATGTTGGATGTGATTGTTTTATTAGTGTAAAAAGTTCCTCCGGGACCCAGTAATTTACCAGATGATCCATCCTCAGAAGATGAACAAGTAAGTAATGCTACAGATGACCAAGAATTTGCGTCCGAGTCTGACACGGACAATGACCCAGACTATGACGCTAACCCTATTGTTTGGGCTTCACATACAAACGGGTTGAAAGAGATTCCTTTTACTGGAATTGAAGGTTTTCGTGTACCAATTCCAGGTGATAGGCCAATTGACTTTTTTAATTTACTGACGGACATTGTATTTTTAGAGTCAATAGATCGTAGAACAAATGCATATGCGTTTGAACTTTTCTGCGGTCCATCTACTACACCAAAATCACGTATTACTAGATGGAAAGATATTACAGTTGATGAACTAAAAATATTTATAGGTATATTGATTGATATGGGTCTGACTGTGAAACCAAGAATCCAAGACTATTGGAGAAAAACAAAGACCTTCAGTCCTACTTATGGTAGATTTATGAGTAGGGATAGGTTTCTGCTAATTATGCGATGCATAAACTTCACTTCCACCAATACAAATGACCGCCTCTCCAAAGTTAGATTTCTGATAGATTATTTTAATAATAAAATGGCGCAGATTTACTATCCTCAGAAAAACTTGTCCCTTGTATAGATAGATAGATATTTAATGCCATTAGATATTTCACAAAATACATTGGCTTAGTCATAAGATACAGACAGCACTGGTCTACTCTCTAAAGTCCATTTCTGTCCATTTCTGCGTCACAAACTCAGTTACAGAATAAAATGGATGCTTGATTAAGAATTCCTGCAGAGTCTTTTTAAAATCTTTCTTGTCAAGTTGTCTAATTTCTAACGGAATTTTATTATACAATTTACTAGCCATTATTAGTGGACTCTTATCACTTTTAATTAGTCTAACCTGAGGCATGGCATTATATGATCAAATTAATTAGTCTAATTTGATCATATAATTTAATTAGTCTAACCTGTATGGCCTTGTATCCCTTGTAGGGTATGATTTTATGGCGTGGCCGATTATATTTCAGGCAGTATATCAAGGGCAAATGCCATAAATACGGTATAAAGCTCTATACATTGTGCGATCCACATGGTTTGATATTGAAATTCATTGTTTACTGTGGGGTTTTGGATGATTTAGGGGGGAAGGGACATGCTGCGAACGTTGTATTGAACCTAATGCAAGGTTATATGAATAAAGGCCATAGCCTTTATATGGATAATTATTACAACAGTATTCCACTTGCCTCAAAACTTCTGTCTAAAAACACGTATTGTACTGGAACATTACGCGTAGATCGTAAATACATACCACAAGAAATAAAATCTACAAATCTGCCTGTAGGTGGTTCTGTAGGAAGATATGCAGAGGGTATGATGGTAGGAAAGTGGCGAGACCAGAGAATCGTTCACTACTTATCAACAGAACACGAAAATGAAATGGTTACTTCGATAAACAAAAGTAATCAAGAGTCACTGAAACCATTACCCATAGTAAAATATAACAGTTTCATGAAGGGAGTAGACCGGTCTGATCAAATGCAGGCCTACTACCCAATGGAAAGAAAAACTCTCAGATGGTACAAGAAACTGTTTGTCCATGTATTACAGATGTTACTAATGAACTCACACTATCTATAAAATGATGCATACGGTAACAGAAGAAGGAAAATGGGGCTGTATGAGTTTATGGAGTCAGTCAAAGATTCTCTTTTGCCAGATTTGCCAGAACCTCCACGTCCCCTCCCTCGGCCTGCTGATCATACAATATCCATAATAGTGAAGAAAGTGCCTAACACTAACAGAGTGTCCAGAAAAAAATGTCGACAGTGCAAGAAGTCCACAATGTACGAGTGTTTGGCATGTAATGGACAACCAGGACTGTGCGCCGTTATATGTTTCGATGAGTTTCACAGGCAATAAAAGATAACATTTCATGGTTGGTTGGAGGGATGTATATAGTTGTAAATATATTTTTCTAGAACTAAACATTATGCTTTTTATATAACAAGACATCTTATATTGAAAAAACTGCTAAATTGTCCAAGTTGTATAATGAGTGCGGGCGCGAGGTGCGCACGGTGCCCCAGGGCACCCGAAATAAAAAGTGATAAATATGACCTTTTGGAAGTGATAATCGAAAATAAGCAACTGGGATCATCTAATTGGACCAAAAGGTAAGTTTTCATACAATAAAAATTTTTAGCATGTGGGGTACATAATTGGGCAATTTTCAGCAGTCAACGTGTTAAACTACATGCTTGGGGCTACTTAAAAACGCAACTTTCAGTTTTATATGCCAAACGGTTAGTGTGGCATGTTCAAATTAAGATACTTTTTAAATTGACCAAACCATAAAAAAAGCTTTATTATTACTTACTCAAAAGATCATATTTTTTAAACTATGACACCATTTTTGAAATCTACATTACATTTTTAACAAGAATAAAGAGCTAGTAGCATGCGTAAATTAAGGTTGGCACTTAAAATTATGCTTTAAAGTAAAAAGATCATGTTTTTGTAAAATTTTAAATAATGTTTTACCCGTAGTTAAAAATTATGCTTTAAAGTAAAAGATCATGTTTTTGTAAAATTTTAAATAATGTTTTACCCGTAGTTACGAAATTATGGTAACCAACATAATGTGTCAAGCCATACAGAAAACTGCGTAATTTAATGTTATTTTCAATGGTATAATTGTGATGTGATTAATTTTTATATTTCGTCATCAAAAACGTTTGGCAAAACTGAATTAAAACACAGTTTGCAGAAAACTTGAAGCTTTTATTATAAGAAAGATTATAAAACTTTGTAATAAGATTTGATATAATATTAAGACATACTAATTACATTCATAAAAAGAATTGAAAAAAGTCAACTTACAGGAATAAGATTTACAAATGTTGTTCAAACTGCCTTCCTCCATTTCTGATGCAGGCCCGTGCTGTCTTGTGCATTTGTTGAACTGTCACTTCGTAGAGAGTTCTTGACGCACTATTTCAGCAGCCGCAGTTATTCTGTCCCTCAATTCTTGTTCTGTATTGATAGGTGCAGAATAGACTCTTTGTTTCATCCATCCCCATACACAGAAATCCATGGGACTATGGTCTGGCGATCTAGCTGGCCACTCTACGGTCCCACCCCGTCCAATCCATGTAGGATAATTGAGCGTCAACCAGTGACGCAGTTCTGTGGTGTAGCTCCATCTTGTTGGAAAATGAGACTGTCTCTTTGTTCTTGGTTGAGATGGATACTGTGCTGTAAAAAGTTAAAAAGCGTTCCCCGTTAAGGTTTCCCTTGAAAATGTGTGGGCCAATAGCGTTTCACTTACTACCCCGGCCCATACCATTATGTGGAATCTCCTTTGAAAAGATCGTTCTTTGGTTGCTCTTGGGTTTTTTCCGCCCAATGTGTCCAAATGATCTTTTTGAAGAAATTATACTGCTCAATATTGCTATTGAGCAACCATCTACAGAACTGAAAATGAGGAGCGAAGTCTTGAGCTTCAAGTGCTTGTACAGGCGTGAAGTGGTACGGATGAAACTTGTTCCTATAAAGATTATCCAACATTTTTCAATGTGAAACATTTAGTTGAGCTGCAATTTCCCTACTACTACTACTACTCTCTTGGGTTTTCTCGAAAGGTATTTAGAATCAATTCTTCAACACCTACATCATAATTACCTGGACCTATCTCTGAAGATCTTTAAACTTTTCCACTAACCTATGGTGAAGTCTAGTGAATATCTGTGGGCTGGAAGCTCTTCCTTAAACTGTACTCTCTTTACGCAGCAAGTGCATTGCTGTTGCAAAACTCATAAACAAATGCATTTCTGCATATTCTCTTGTAGTGAACTCCATTATGCTACAGAAGGTATTGCTTATACACAGACCCCGTCTAAGAGTAAACAGATATTGGATTCCGGTTTTCCTTGTGATAAGGTTGCTTTAAAAGAAACTATCTTTTGTTAAATTAAGCAGGTAGTGGAATTTACCAGTCATTAGGGACAACAGAAAAAACTATTGATAAGTTTGGGGTGTATGCCGGGTCTAAGAATTGTGGTAAAACCTCATTCGTCCCTGATTTACGTGTATTTTTAATCACATAACTTTATTTGAATTTTCTAGTCCTAGTTGCTGGTTATTAGGGTACTCTTACAATTTTTTAAGCACTCTGTGTTTCTTTCTATTCAATAAAAATAATAATAAAAAATGGAAAATTGTACAATAATATAAACAAAAGCATATCACCATAAAGAGCATTAAATTATGCATTTTTCTGTATGGCTTGACACATTATGTCCATTACCATAATTTAGTAACTATGTATAAAACATTATTTAAAATATTTCAAAAACATGATTCTTTTTACTTTAAAGCATTATTTTAAGTACCAACCTTAATTTACGCATGCTACTAGCTCATTATTCTTGTTAAAAATGTAATGTAGATTTCATAAATGGTGTCATGGTTTTAAAAATATGATCTTTTGAGTAAGTAATAAACCTTTTTTATGGTTAGGTCCACGATTTAAAAAAAAAAATCTATTTGAACATACCACACTACTCGTTTGGCATATAAAACTAAAATTTGCATTTTAAGTAGCTAGCCTCAAGCATGTAGTTTAAGCCCTAAAATTTTTAAACACCTCGTATCATTCACCCTGTATGTATACAGGGTGTTATCTTCATTTTTCTTAAATCGGTCAAGATAAACAATTCAGATTTAGTATACCTTTGAATAGCATTTTTTTCTATCTTTTGATGCAATTTATAATTTTTGTTCAACCTAGATGGGAGGGCCCATGGAGGATTTCATAAAAAGTTAAAATGAAAGGCTATGGTGAGTTGCCCATCGTTTTAAAGCAATTTTTTTCTGATTAAGACGCCACAAGTTTCAAGTCTCTTTCAGAAATGGTGACTGGTTAATATTTCTTAGCAGAGGGTCTTGTAAAAGTATGGAACCACCTTCATTTGTTTTAAATGGGTCTAGATAAATAATTGAGATTTAGTATACCTCTGTTGATAGTTTTTTTTTTTTTATCTTTTGAGCAGTTTATAATTTTTTTTTACCTAGAGAGAAGGGCCCGTGGAGGATATCGTAAATAGTTTAAATGAAAGGCTATGATGAGTTGCCCATCATTTTAAAACCTATTTTTTCTGAATAAGACGCTATAAGTTTCAATTCGAAAGACCCACACTATCAGAAACGGTGACTGGTTAACCTTTCTTAGCAGTGATATTCGAGTGGGAATTCAACATGTTGTAAAAGCCAGTTATGAAGCTTGGCATTTGATTAAAGAAATAGAAAATTATATTAAAATTGTATTACTGACATAATGGTACCAATAACTTATAACAGAACTGGCTTTTACAACATATCGAATTCCCAAGAATATCTCAAATATCACTAAGAAAGGTTAACCAGGTGCAATTTTTGTTAGGGTGGTTCTTTTGACTTGAAATTTGTGGTGTCGTATTCAGGGAAAAATAAACTTTAAAATGTTGGTCAACCCATCATAGCCTTTTATAAAAAATGTTCCGAAATCCTCCATGGGCGCTCCCCTCTAGGTAAAAAAAAGTTATAAACTACATCAAGAGATAGAACAAAACTTTCAACAGAGTTATACCATTGATTTTACTATACATAGAAGATAGTTCCATTCAATGTTAAATTTTGAGGTACGGAATATGGGAGCGACCGTGCTGCAACCTGTCGTCAATCAAGTTAAAGAGGTCGAAATTGCCTTTAGTTTCGACTGATCGGTTACACAACCTGGGAGCAATAAAGGAAACTAATCACTCCCTCTCATTCTCCCATTCTCTCTCTCTCCTTTCTCATGAGACGAGTGTCCGGAAGTACTTGTCACTGTCGCCCCTCCACCTGTCAACCTGTCTACTGTCGCTGATTGGCCTTGATAGAGAGTCAAAGTGGGATATTATTCCGTTCTGTAGTTTGTCTTGCACGGAAAGGAATCGCGATCTTTTATTTAGGCCTTAGGGGTTTGTGAATATGAAAAATGTTAGAGGACATATTTTTGTTATTTTGTCAATGTAAATAACAGTATGTTACAGATGTTTAGTTAAAACATTATGCATTATCTAAAATGATGTAAATACTGCGTATTATAAGTATTGATATTTTAAGTAATTGTATATTTAGAAGTAGCAAGAAAAATGGTGGTAGTTCTAAATTGTTAAAGGCTAATTTTTTTTTTTTTTTTAAGTCCCTGGATAGCACCAAACATTTTACATAAATTTGAGAGAAGTAAAAAATTATATAAAATTTCTACGAGAAGACCATATGAAAGAGTTTTTCAAAATTATTTTGCAAAATATACTAATCAATTAAATAATGTGATCAATTTTACAAAAAAACAATTATTATTCAACATCATTGGAAAACTGTAAAGGTGATGTATCTGAGCAGTGGAAGGTAATAAATAACTTAACAAGTGGTTTTTCAAAGAAATAGTTGAGCTAATTGAATTGCCAAATGGCGAAGTTATGCGTGAGCCTTCCGTCATTGATAAGATAAACAATCACCTTATCGCAATCCAGTCTAGCCGTCCAGATGTTGTACATTCCAATACTCTTCCACCTTTACGTACTTACTATCAATATTCTTTCTTTATAATTCCAACAGATTTAGATGAAATTAAGAGTATTGTTAAGCTTTTAAAAAATTAAAAATTAACTGGCTCTGACCAAATTAATGTACATTTACTGAAAAATATAATTGATGAGATTACCAGTTTTAGTTCACTTAATAAACAGTAGTTTTATCAAAGGCATTTTTCCTGAGAGCCTGAAGATAAGTTCAGTGGTACCTATTTTGAAGGACAATAACTCTTTAAAACTAGATAACATAAGACCAATCAGCTTGTTATCTGTATTCTCTAAGCTTTTTGAAAAAAAAAAAAACAATGATTAAAAGACTCCATTAATTTATTTAAGTTAAATTTTCTTAATCTACGTCAATTCGGTTTTATCAAAGGAAAGTCAACTAAGGATGCGTTATTAGTAGTATCAGAAATAATTTATAACAGTTTAATTATTCATTAACTTATCATCTGTCATATAGTTCACATTTAATACTAGAATTAACCCTTTATATTATTGAAATCATTATTCATTTTATATCAAGTAATTAAAGCTTCTTGTCAATATTGCATTGTATAATATTATTGTTGTATTTTTAATTATAAATGAATATTACTTTTGTTTAAAAGTAAATTGAACTATTTGTCATACATACCACAATATTAAAATCTGCTTCCTTGTCACGCCGTGGACAGTGAAATGTGTGTGGTAGGCCTACCGAAAGTTTTAATATTCGTTGTTTTCCTCGTGTGTGAACTGTGTTTGTTAAGTTTTAATCAATTTGTGACGCGTCCCACTTGGACTTATTTGTGTTCTTTAACCTGAAGATGCCGTTTATATAGTTTTGTTAGTTCTTGGCATTGTTTGTTCTGTTATAGTTAAAAACGCTACAGAGTGCGGCTTTAGTTTATTTTGTTATTATTTAGACTCTGTTACTTAAAATTTGTTATTTCTTATGTTATTGCTGGTCACGCTACTTGTGAAATTTTACCAGTGTGGATTCCAGAGTGTCTTTACGAGAGAAATTTAAAATATAAATAAATTGCAGTTTATCCATACTTTCACATCTAGTAAAATAATAGAAACGTGTATGAAAAACAGATATGATAACTTTAATTATATTCGCCTTAGACATACTTTTTACAATGGTCTGATTCAATCAATGTTATAGAACAGAATTTTTGAAAGGGGGACAAACAAAATTTACAATAATTTCAACCTGATTAAAATAATGAAAATTGAATCTAAATAATCAGTAGTCTAGTTATATTCTATCACGATAATATTTCCTAACCAATTTCAATTGACATTGAGATTGTTTTTCTCAAGAAGTAATAAGAGTCACAACTCTTCATGATTCCGAAAAAAATTAAAACTGACCATTCACCAAACAATGAAATATTTTACAAACAATCATGCAATTACTTGGAACCAAATAATATGTTAATGTTACAGACAGTAATAGTAAAACAGATGTTTATAATAAAATGAAAAATAATGCTATTTTAAATTAAATGCCTATACATAGATTGTCTGAATCAGGCCATAAGATGAAAGCTATTTTTATCTTGTATAGAAGTAAATTAGTGGTTTGTTATGATTTTTTCTAACCCTATCATGAAATTTGAATCTCACCTGGGTTTTATATTTTGCCCAGTATTATTCTATATAAATATCATAGGCCTATTTCAACATCTATTTTGTCAAAGAAATAAATAATGTCACATTTTTTTATATTTCACTATATTATATATTCCTGGAATATTTTCAGATTAATTTCATAATTGAAAGGAGAGTCATTGATTGGATTTGAAAACAATTTATTTTTTAATCAATTACCGAATATGAAAAAACGAATGATTGAGTACAACAGTCGATTTAATCACCTAATCGATGGTTAAAATGCAATAAATAAAGATTTTTCAGATGGGCTAAATAATATGAAAATGTTTATTTAAATCAGCAGTAATTATCGCCAGCATTGCCGATAAGTTAGCGGTCTATTCAAGTGTGTCTATTTACAAATACACGGTGTGTTAATCATATAAATCAATATGGTGTTTTAATTTATTGAGTTATAAATATTTCTTTATTCAATATGAATGTCACACTGAGTTTTACTGTACTAGTATCAACACAGTATTCTTTATTATTCGAAAGAGATGCAAGCAAATATAAAAACAGAGAACCCGGATAAACGTTGGCAATATGGAATAACGTAAACAATTATCTAAGCAGGACGTTGTTTGTGTGTGGGACCTGAGGAAGGAGAGGGCGGGGCGGCTGTCTGGAGAATGGGAGAGTGGGTTAAGAGGAGGGAAGTGAGAGAGAGAGAGAGAGAGAGAGATGGAAGAGCGTGTGAGAGAGAGAGAGGAAATAGGGCTATGCTCAGCGCAGCGTGGGGCCTCAAAACAGTTTTGGGGCCTCGCCATAACTCTCCCATATGGATGGAGTATCTCTTTATATAGTAAAATCAATGGTTATACTAAATATCAGTTATTTATCTGGACCCATTTTAAAAAAATGAAGGTGGTTCCATACTTTTACAAAACTCTCTGCTAAGAAAGATTAACTAGTCACAATTTCTGATAGAGTGGTTCTTTTGACTTGAAACTTGTGGCGTATTATTCCTAAAAAAAATTTGCTTTAAAATGATGGGCAACTCACCATAGCCTTTCATTTCAACTTTTTACAAAATCCTTCACGGGCCCTCCCTTCAAGGTTGAAAAAAATTACAAACTGCATCAAAAGATAGAACAAAACTGTCTACAGAGGTATACTTGATCTCAATTATTTATCTGGACCCATTTAAGAGAAATGAAGGTGGTTCCATTCTTTTTCAACACCCTGTATATATATCCATTTAAGAGAAATGAAGGTGGTTCCATTCTTTTTCAACACCCTGTATATATATCCATTTAAGAGAAATGAAGGTGGTTCCATTCTTTTTCAACACCCTGTATATATATCCATTTAAGAGAAATGAAGGTGGTTCCATTCTTTTTCAACACCCTGTATATATATCCATTTAAGAGAAATGAAGGTGGTTCCATTCTTTTTCAACACCCTGTATATATATATCCATTTAAGGTACGCTAATACACGTAACATCAATGCTTCTAAAACTGCATTTATTATATATCAGGATCTGCTCCTTTTCATTTATACCAGTTAAGTTTGTTTGAAGTCAGTTTGATTTTATAATTCTACTTTGTCATAAAATCCTGCAGATCGACACATATAAATGCAGGTTAAAAATTATACTCAGAACATGCATGCTTTTGATGGCCCATTTAGTGTGAACATTTACTGTAATAATAAAAGCCTCTTCACCCATTCCTGTCAATCTGGCGTTGACAGCCTTTTTGTTTTCACTTACTCTGAACATATTAAATGTAAACCACCGTCTTACTAATTATAAAAACATATTCAGTTGACTCATGAATATCCAGATCAATGTGGTGATGAACAGCATTAATTCCTTATACTTGAAGTGCAAGGACTGTCTGAACTTTTATAATTAAAACTGGGTTATTATATTGATTATTCAATTAAATTTAATAACTTGATGCTAATATTTAGATCATGTAAGGTGCTTTTTCCAACTCCTGATTCTGAAACGATCTTTTTCCCAGAAATGGAAACCATTTAATGATAGCAGTTTTTTGTATCTTTAATTCTTCTATTCCTTTGTGTTTATATTCTGTTTAGTATATTGTGATTTTTTTTATGATATGTGTACAAACATGTTGTTTTGTTAATGGATGAAAAACGGAAGAAAGAGTTGTAGTTACGCTTTACTATTTAGATGAGTCACTGACCTGGCAAATGTGGTACCTAGTGCAACATTCTGTAATATGGAAGGAGTAGGATGTACCGTGATATGCATAATAAAAGGACCAGAAATTGAACGTGTCTTCATTGCTTATGCATACAGAACTTATGTATCACTATACTGTTATGTTATACATATTGTAGTGCAAACCTACCAGATTTTACTGCTGAAGAAATGAGCTACCTTTATTTTTATTTGTTCCGGATAGAACAGATTCCGAATAGTTGCAAGGCCACTGATATAAGAGCCAAGATGTTCCAGAAAAATAAGATAAACACTCCTGTGTCAACTGCCTGGCCTGGGTTTCATTGTACACGAAAAGTTTTAATTTGTAATATAATAAAAGTGATAGTTCAAATAACTTTGATATTTAAATTTTTAAACACTGTATATAAAAGTTGTATAAATTAATTTGAACAGTAATAACTGTATCAGATGTTTTCAGATCTTCAGGCCTGTTCTAGAAACAACCATCACTGACATTGATGAAGATTTGCCACCATATTTAGAAGAGGAAGTTTCTCCAATCAAGAAAGAAGCAGTTTCTAACATATTCCTAATTAAAGATAAATCATCCAACTGGCTAAATTCTGCTTTAGGATTCTTCCAGAACTCATTTTATTGGTGATAACAAACGCCACAATGTTTTACAACAATCTAAGACTGATTTTGTTATTTGTTAAAATTGTGTTTATCAATTTTTATGTACTGTGATAGTTCTTATTAAATTTTGTTCACTTTTGCATGTCTGATAGTTGTTTCGCCCAAAATTTAAATTGTCAATTTTTAAAATGGGAAATTTAAAAATCTAGGGCTTTGTATAAAATAAAATGTTAAAAAGGAGTTAATGGCTGAAGGCTTAAAGACTTCCCTTAAATCTGCCAGCCATTTTACCCCTTCAAGTTGGGAAGCATGAAAACTGCTTTTCCCCCAGCATAAATACTGCTTTTATTATCTGAGTAAAATTAATTTTGCAAAATTTTTTATTCTTTTCGAGTTTGTATTTATAGGCTATTGAAATCATCAAATTTTTAGAAGAATAGCAAAAAAATTAGAACCATAATCAAAATTTTAAAAGTAATAATTCTAGTCAGAATAATAACTCTATAGTGTTGTTATTTAGTTTTTATTTTCCAGTTATATCTTTAAATGTGAAACTTTATAATCTACAAATGCATTAAAATGTGAAGGTGCATGTAATCCGACAAAACCTGAACATATTGCTGCAGATTGTTTTTATTCGTCATTAATAAAAAATCCTTCAATCAACCCAATATTTAGGAGTATTATAAGTTTCTTACAGAATTGTTTTATTTCATTTAGCATTAGTTAATCTATTTTCTCATCCTCATTTTATTTTTGTTGTGTCATTAAAACTTATATCTCCATGTAAGAGTAGTAAAATAATGTAAGGAAAAAAGTGTGACAGAAATGTTTATTCATGATGAAATATTCAAATCATGTACAGTAAAATCTGGATTATCCGCAGGCCGTTTATCCACGTTGCGAATTATCCAAAGTGGTAAATCTGAACAAATTGGAAATAAAATATCCGCCAAAATAAATGTTAAAAACATTTCTATACGAAAGATGAAATAATTTGTTATGTTTTTAAGTAAAGTAGGTAATTAAAAACGACTAGCCCTACTTGTTTTATTGTACTGTCTAGCGTGGGTATTGATGGTAGAGTCTGTTGGATCATAGAGAGAACAGAACCTTCCAAAATATAATGAGGTAGCCTCATGCAACCTTTTAGCAGGGTACCAGTATCTGCGCGAGGCTACAGTACACGTCATGACAATAACGTGGTTCCATCGCATAGGCTAATGGCTGCTAATTCCATAGCTTTCTGCTTACAATAACTTGTACGTCTTTGGAATGATACACAGACGTTCGAGAATGTTTTTTTAATGTCTGGAACCTGCTGTTGGAATATAACTTCAATGAAAATAATTGACAATAATAGACAGAGAGATAATTTTAACAGACAAATCTGACAGTATTAACAAAATATTTTATGTTATAATCTATATATTTTAAATCCGATTGTTATAATTTTTTCTGTGTTTGTAGGTGATTAAGTTTAGATTTCAATAACACAGTTTCCCACGGATAAAATATTTTTTGTTTACGAGCTGTAAGTGAACAAAAAAAATTTGTTTAGCAAAATACGCTTTTTTTGACAAAATATAAATATTTAAAAATTATGAGATGACCTTTTAGACATTTATTCTGATAAAGTACTCAATTACAAACATTCTGGTCAAACAAGTACCCTTATATCTTTATACTCAAATACTTATTTATTAATACAATAGAACAAACAGTTTTCAGTGTAAGTCAAGTTTCACATTTCAAAATATAAAAACATATATATTTTTTTATTAATATTAAAATAAAAACTAGATTGATTTAAATTTAAAATCCAATAAATAAACAATAATTAGTAACATAATACCTCCAGTCCTAAAATATACATCATTCCGTTAAAGAGTGTATTTTACTTTTAATTATTGACAGCATAAAAAACCAAATACTAGAACCTGTTGTCCTAACCACTGCCCATGGCCTCCTCTACTGAGTAGAAAGCCCTTCCAATCACATACATCCTCACACCTTTTTTTAATGAATTCCAGGATTTATTGTTTGTCAGACTTGGGTCAAGAGAATTAAGAAGCGTAGGGCCAAATTAAGACTGAATTTTTTAATTTGGTAAGTCTAAACTAATCAATTTGCAAATTATTTTTGTTTCTTGTTGAGTAGTGGTGGCTGATATAATTGAAGTAATTTTGATTTCTAAATACAAAAACTAAACAATGGTATATTAGCAAACAAGGAAGAGTAAGAATGCCTTCTGACCGGAAATGCTCTCTACAACTGGTTCTGGAGGGCAGACTCTGAGGAAATCATACTGACGACAAAAACCCCAGAAAACCAAACCATAGCTCAGCCGAGATTCAATAAGGCCAAGGTATGCGAGCTTCAGGACATCACAAGAGGCAAAGACTAAGAGACACCGCAGGGCATTGATGAGTTTATAGTTTGCATAATTTATACACATGAGAATTCAAGCGAAGATTTTTGTTAAGATGCAATCCAAGGAATTTTATGGTATTTTGAAACATAATGCTATTGTTGTTTGAAAGTTATTTATTAGCATTGGATTGTTCATGATATGTAGATAATATTTGGAGATTTCCAATGCTCTGAGTGTTTAAGAGTATTTACAATTTTAACAACTAGTTGTTATCTTGCTTTACAGAATTTGCACATAAAGCTCCCTGGTGAATTATACAATGAATCATTAGGCAATTTACTCCATTTTTCAAGCAACCCTTTCAATTCTCTGTTTTTTCTTGACATAGAAGGTGCACCGTCCGTTACAATGACTGAACATTGACTGAGGCCTCCAATTCTTTCAATATATCTCATTATTGCATCATATATGTCTTGTCCTTAAGTGGTGCCATGAAGAGAACACATATTAAATAGCTCCTCTTTAACTGAAAAATCCTTGAAAGTGGTGCGAACAAATATTGACAGCTGAGCTGTATCTGATTGGTCAGTACTTTCATTGAGACAAAGTGAAAAAAATTACTGTCCTTAGCATAGATTTCTCAACTTGTTCTCCCATATAAATGATTATTCAATGTAGAGTTTGGTGAGAGAGTGGCACTAACTCAAAATGTTCAGGGTCTTGAAATGCTTTTGCCATTTCAAAGTGTGCTTTTGACACTTTTTAACTATATTTCCATCAGTGACAGTTTTTTTTGCCTTTGCAATCTCAAGAGAAAATGCATAAGAAGCATACAAAGAATGAGATTGAACATGAGACATTTTTGTAAACATACCAGTCTGTTGTCTCAACTGCTTCTTTAGGTCCCCAGCCAAAATACTTCTTGCGTCTTACTTACAATTTGCTCGCATGCATTGTTAAATAGTGTCTTTTAACATTTTATTCTTTCGGCATTGAAATCACTTGCATACACACCAAGCATTGTAACTTTCCATTATTGTTTGCAATTAAATAGTTACTTTCCCAACTAACGTTTTCAGCCGTATTAATACCCCGGCAACATCTTCGTGACGTCTCACAGTGACGTCATCGGAGTATTAATATGTTTGGTGTGAAGAGGCCTTATTTAGTCAGGCTGGCTGAATAGCTAGCCTAGCACTCCCTCTCACTAAGTGACCCACAATCCTCGCACATGCTTTTTGAAATCTTATCGCGGGCCGCCATTTGGACAGCCCTAATTTAAACTATTAAGAATATTTCAATACAACTCAATTGATTGAATGATTGCTCAAGTGGAATTATTGCTGTAATGAATGACAGATCAAAGCTTCTAGCAGTGACTGTATGACAGTGCATTGTAGGGGACAAAATCTGTCGCACATGCGTTGCTCGCAGGCCATTAACCATGGATTGGTTATTACCAGCTCTAAAATTTTAATATACCTTTAAGTTTCTATTGCAAACCATTAGAGTAAATATAATGTTTACAATATAGTATTTAACTAATATTTAAGAAAGAAAGTCACAAACTATTTACAGAACAGACACCTCTCAGTGCCCAATGGCATGACCAGTTGAACACTGAAATTCGAGAAACGGGGCTGATCTAACTGAGTATGAGTTTAGCAACCCAGTCAAGTGTTAAACTGTATGCTGCTTCCATCATCTTTAGAAACTTGAAATATTTATCAAAATATTTAGGTTGTGAAGCCTGTTTAAATTTTAGCATCTTTAATTATATACGGTACTAAAAAGTATAGGCAAATAAATAATTGGATATACACATAAGTGATAAATACATCCCGAGACTCTTAGACCAATTTTCACCACTGAACTAGTTTGGTCATGAATTACTGGCTATGCCTATTTGCTACCAATTATAAGCTATTGATTGTTACATGTCATCTAAAAGTTTTGCTAGTAGGCTTTTTACTTTGTATGAGACTGACAGATGCACCATTTCAATAACCTTTTCTTGACTCAACCCTCTGTATTATATAATTATATACAGAATTGATCCTGATGTCAATATCTTCTAGACTGGATTCATATCTATATTTCGGCCGCTTTGATTGCGACCTAATTGAAGAACGTGTGAGAGAGATAAAGCTATGTCACTTTAACATTTCGTCGTCATGGATACGCAGTGGGAAGCTCTGCTTATCGCATCATCGTGCTAGGTGACCATTGGCGGACAAGGAACGTGGAGGGAACTGGAATCAAGTACAGCTGGAACCTGAGGGAAAAGGACCTGAGATAGGAGTGATGAATCAGCTGGTGTAGTCGATTTGTTGTCATTACCAATTTATATTGAGGTTATATTACAATTGTATATGCGATATTATTATGTTTTAAATATACATTTTATTTTAAATACTTATAATGTGACTGAAATTTCAGTGACCTACCTTCAAACTGAAATAATACTTATCACTACCTTCATTAATGTTTTATTTACATATTACTTCGTATGCAATTTCAAAAGGTGTGCTTTGCAGACTAGAAATTGTGATAGATCGAGCGAGCATGTAATATTCAAATTAAATTTGATTTATAATACCTACAAAAATGACAGAATACAAGATTATGGCTATATTATATCCACTTATACAGTATAATTCAAGCAATTTTCTGCCTTTACAATAACGTACAAACTAAAGGGAGCCAAGGAGATGAAGTGCCACATGCATCGTATCCTATCACAACTTCAACAGCTGATTATGCCCGTTGTCCCCACTCCTAACACTGCCCCTCACGCCAACTAGAGACGAAGTGGTGAAAGTTCCTCTGCTGCTGGAACCCCTACATACACTAAATTTACCACACAGGTCGCTTTCAACCCGGCCCAACTATAGTACCATGATGTCAATTTTGACAGCGTGATATGTAATGAGACAATATATCTCCCACTTCACAAATGACACTCATTATTGATATATGAATTTGAACAACATTTTGTTGTTAGATTACACCAAATGAACTAGGCCCACAACTCAATTTACAGAGTCAAAACCTGTAAAGTAATCTACAATGACTAAAAGTGTGTTCTGTGTTAGTTTTAGTCTTTTTCCATAGCATTTTCATTCCTCATGAAAAAAACTTAATTAATATATATATATATATATATATATATATATATATTTATTTTATAGTTTGAAAAAAGTTGAGAGTATTTCAAAAATTTCAATTGAGTTTACTATCAGTTGAGGTCATTGGTAATACCTGTGGAAAATAATCAAAAAACTTGATTTCGATTACAATAACTGTTTTATTATCTACACTGATGGTTGCAGTGTGATTATGTCTAAAAAAAATCATCATGAAGGAAGTGCAATCCAAAACTAAAGTGCTTCATTATAAACATGTGTTTAACCTAACTTTAAGTGTGTGCAGGCAGTGCAAAATATGTTTGGAACTACGAAAAAAGTTGGTTTTTATAACACCTTTTCCCAATGTAGTTTAAATTTAAAGAAAACACTAAGGGACCACTCCTGACTTTGTGTGTGAGACTCTCTGTATAGAGAGATGACATTTTGTGCTTCCAAGTTAGCTTTCTCCAGTTTTGGAAGTGTTGAGCTTGATTTCAGTTTGGTAAGATTTGTCATCTGGAAAGCAATATGTCTATGGGATATACACACCTGAGTTCATTCGTCGTATGCTCAATATTTATCATTTTCTGTCACATTGCCTCGTCGTATGCTCACTATTTATCATTTTCTGTCACATTGCCTCAAAGTGTCAAATTTGAGAGAAAAAGGTTTTGACAAATACTGGTCAAAATCATATAAAGAATTTTGAAAGAGAAGCGAGCTGAGTGACAGTATTTACAAACCTATTTTCAAAAAAGCAAGTAAAATTATAAATGGACTAGGTATTGTTGCCAGGAAACTAAGACTGTGTCCAAGGATGCAAAACCGAGAAAATCCTAACTAAACTAGAGTATGTATAAGACTATTTTTAGTTACCATGTACAACCTAACATTGGATGAAGCAAGACTTAACTTTGAGGTTAAATGATAGTATGCTGAACATTTTGGACTTTGATATGCTCATACTTAAAGTAAATGTTGTCATTAAATACAAAGAAGAGGAAGCAATAGAAAACTTGTCATTAAAATTTGGTTCAGTTCATGATGAATTCAAAAATGTCAGTTTATACAAGTGTGCCCTTGAAGGAGAGTTCTAAACTCAGCAGAAACACTGGAGGAATTCCTCCAAGAAACAAACAAGGGCTCTAGATTGTTAGTAAAACTGCGACTCTGGCATCTACCGAAAAGTCTATCAGCTTCTTAAATTGTTTGCTTCATTACTGGCCAGTAATGAACATATCACTTTCTGCAGACTTCAATTTTTGATCCCTAAAAGGATTTAAAAACTCGGATCACAAGAGAAACTTAGGGGACTAGCTTGATTCAAAATCATGATCATTCAAGCCCATGAAAGTCTTGATGAATGAGTGGCAGACAACGTATCGAGATATCACTCTCCATGCCTTTCAATCACTAGGATGACTAGGGTTGTGGAGGGAGTCGAACGTCTCGAGGATGGTGTTGTGATGTATGACTATATTGAGGTCCTGAAGTGACAATTTAGCTGCAATTTTGATCAATCCATCTTATCCAGTTCTAATATCTAGTGATAATTCAAAAGCTGACATTGATGCTTTGGTGGACTGGAGTAAGAGAAATCTTCGGTTTAATGTGAACAAGTGTGCCGTTGTAACTTACACTCGAATAACTGGTACTGGGACCCTACATTTTGATTACTCTATGGATGGTATTAAATAAACTACAAAATTATCTTTTAAGGAACTAGACGTTATTTTTTATTCAAGACTCTCGTTTGCAGATCATGTGTTGGTCATCATTTGGGCAGCTTATTCAGTATTAGCACAGAATATAGACAGGTATTAGGTTTCATTCAAAGATCAAGTAGTTTTTTAAACAATTTTAATGCAATTAAATTAATTTATTGTTCTCTCGTACATTCGCGTCTGGAATATGCATCTGTTGTCATCATCAGATTTATTTATTTGATATAATTGAAACAATTCAAAAGAAATTTTTAAGATTTTTATTTTACAAAATATTTGGTTTTTATACTACGCTGTACCTTATATCAAACTATTATACATGTTTGTTATGACGACACTTACTGACAGACGCAAAATTCATTGTTTATCTTATCTTCATAAGCTGGTGAGCGGAGCCCTAGACAATAGTGACTTGTTGGGTCAATTTGATTTCTGTGTCCCTCGACCGAATTCACGTTGCTCTCTTGTTTTTGCTCCTCGCTTTTCTCGCACCAATCTTGGTTATTACTAGCTTCTCAATACAATGTGTCGGCTGTGATCTCTCACCTGTGCCTTGCTGCTTCAGGTCTCTAACATCTGTGTGGTAGAGATAAGTAAAGTAACACAAACCGTTTCGAAATGGCGTTAGGTTGGAATATCTTATTTCAATTACAATAAATACACATTATTCTAACAGTTTAAACGAGAAAACCCATTGGTTATTTGAACAATTTATTTATACTTGATCATTAAATGTGTTTAAAAACAGTTAGGATAAAAACCTAAAAGTACGATTATAAATGCCTTCAAGAATCGAGATATCGTTTAAATGCTTAGATGCATTCAGAGAGAACATTATTTCATACCTCGTCTTCTGTATCGTTACTTTTGGGAATAAGGCATGAGCTCTAAGATCGATACTCCGTGTGAGGAAGTGCGTGAGCAGAGGTTCAGGGGTGACTCACCAAAAGCTGGTAGAGGTCGGGTGTCACTTCATTATTACGATAGTCATTGAACTACTCCATCATCAGAAATCATCAGATATTTCTTCTTATAGTGGGTAGTTTATAAATGATAATAACCCCCTTTCACATCAGCTACTGTACGCTACTATGCGTTACAAACACTGCTAATTTAACACTCAACAGGTTTATTCCGAATGTACATTACCAAAAAATACGAGTCAAAACAACATTTTTTTAATATCAAAACAAGGGGGGCTAGTTTTATGAATTTACAAAACAAATTTATTCAATGTGAATTTGCACCTTTTCTTCACAGATTAACAATATCAAATTCTATCTAGAACTTTTGTTTAGTTTTAGTTATAATAATTTGCTTTTGAATTCTTAAGCTATTATAAGTTCCTATAGTATTATTTGTATTAATATAGCAAGAAATTAGCAATAATATTACTTGATAGTAAGTAAATATTCTTAATAGTAATTATTTCAGGTTAAATTCAACCCTTCTGTCGAAAGTTACATAAGAAGTTGTTTTCACTGCGACGATGCCAAGTTTTGTGGGGATAATGGGATATATTGTACCGAGACACCAGTTCCTAGAATCCACCCCCTCAGTGAATGACGCAACTCCCAGCCATTGGGTTGTGTCGTGTGATCATCGATCCACCTCTACCTTCCGGATCAACACGAACTTGGCCGAAGGTAGCCGATAAATAAACGATATAGAGAAGAAGCGTGAATTAAAATATTTTTCACGGAATTTTACAAACTATTTATGTAATGTTATCACTTTTTTATGTTCAGTTATCGCATAATGAAAATTAATTAACTTACCAATATGTAAATGCCAAAATAAAACACACTTAATTACACATTTCATTGATAGATATTCTAAGGCTCTACTAAAAAAATGATGACTGTAAAGTTTAAATAAAGGCGTAAAATATCATAAATTGACCTTAAAAAACTAAATATCAACAGTGTGTACAAATGTTAATTTTTTTATCAGTTTCTAAAACTTGTATCTGTTAAATTGAACCCTAATAATTACTGTTTTATATTCATTTATGCAATTCTGAGTACATTAATTTACCCATAAAACAAAGAATTGAAGGAGGACGAAGAAAATTGTGGATGGAAAAATGCAAAAAAAATTATTTTGTTAACGGACTTGTCCGTCCTCCGGTATACTCGTTATTTACTGGCCAGTGGCTAGCTAGTAGCTAGTGTGATTTCCCTCTCACACCCCCACCCCCGCACTCACATCCACTCCCACTACTCGCCTATCTTCAGAGTTCAGTCAGTCGCCATTCGCAAGGTAGCGCCAGCGGTGACCCGAACTCGGTCGTGTTGTGGTTAGGGATTTTAGTGTCACAAAAATGTCAGTGATGATCAGAGACAATTTTGTTTGCAATAGTTTGCGTGTTTTGTGATATCATAATATTTGGATACTCAATTACTAGGTAAGTTAAACGAGGAAATCAATTACCGTATTGTATGTTAACTAATTGTTCAGGACACTTTCACATAGGTGTTTCAATTGTGGATGTGTGTATTATGAATAAAATATGTTTTTGTAGTTAATCATCTACATTACACATTTAGAATAAGTTTAAATTATTATCAATTGTGTTCATTTTACACATTCCTAGTAGCCTATTAAAATTACATGTTGAAGATAAAAAGGCTAACACTGTTAACATCACAGTAGGTGATACAGTACTAGGATTCGTGAACCTGAAAATAATTTGTTGAATTTCTCTGTTTAAATAAATGAACAATTATTTTTAAATTTCCAATAATAACACACTTAAATGTTTGTACCATACTGTGTACACATCTATAGGCTTATCAACTAATTAAACACACATTATGTATTATGGCATTATAATATAAGAAAGATTATTTTACTGCACAATTCATAACTTAATCTTGTAATTTGTGATAAAAATCTACGATATTGTGAGGAAGGAAATGAGATCTACGAGGTATTTGCACTGTGGATATCTATCTACACGCCTGATGCAGGTAACAGTATTTAGACTCATGTTAAATGAGAGCAGAATCGAGTACATATGCAGTCTGGGCATAAATATGAATGGTCATATAATTATTAGTTATTCATTCAGTCACAGAGTTTGTTCCTTCTTTTCAAAATGAAAAATTTACTTCATCTTATATCAAGACTCTGTGCTATAAACCCTGTACCACTCAACCAGTAATTAACAGAATAATTCTGAAAGAATCCAACCGCGATCCTATCCCGATACATGCTTTATTTAAATGAACATTTGCTTTGTATATAAGAAAGGTTAAAATAATGTTTTCGAGAAAATCACGAAGATGAATTTAGTCTGAAAATGAAACCACAACTATTGTTCAATTGTATTATTTTTATTCAATTCTCAGCTGTCGTTCTATGGTTGTATCCAAATTTGTATTAGCTAGGAACAATGGTAGAGTAAGAAGGGATTGGAAAGCCGTGTATAATGTAGAGGGGGGGGGGTCGCTAATCGAGACGGAACACTGCCAGCCAGGCGACGGAGAAAGAGTTTACAAACAATAAGCTTGCCAAGGTCGGCGAGTCCTGGCGTGGTGTGACTCATCTCCCTGCCTATCCGCACCTGTCGGCGGCAACCATACCACGGACCACTGGCTGGACCTGTCTCGACGTGTAACCTCACCTACGTGTCGTACACCACTCATCTCCTCGCCTACCCGCACCTTTCGGCGGCGACCGTACCACTGACCTGTCTCGACATGTAACCTCACCTACGTGTCGTACACCCATAGTCCTCAAAAGTGCTCCCAAACCTCCAC
This sequence comes from Stictocephala bisonia, assembly GCA_035578905.1. Lineage (NCBI taxonomy): Eukaryota > Metazoa > Arthropoda > Insecta > Hemiptera > Membracidae > Stictocephala > Stictocephala bisonia. The sequence goes on from JAQJVL010000875.1 coordinate 266,054, forward strand.
GCAATTGACCCATTACCATCAGGTGCCTTTTCCTCAACATTGACCTGGACTTCCAAAATCGTGGGTTTACACTTATAGCTGGAGAAATATAGCTCAGTTACAATTTCATTAAAATTAACCTAATGTACCAGCTATATAGCAGAAAATGAGCTATCCGTTGGTTGGTTTGGTACGTGTAGGTGTGGGCGGGTGGGTCAGTACCACTGTACGTGTATGGGTGGGTCAGTACCACTGTACATTTAAGGGTGGGCGGGTGAGTCAATACCACTATTCGTGTATAGGTGGGAGGGTGGAAAATATATACGTGTATGGGCGATGGGTGGGTCAATACTACTTACTGAATGTGTATGACCCGGATGTGCAGCTCGCAATGATGATTGTGCCATATAGTGAAATATATTTATTTCAGGCCTTTATTGTCTCGCCAGGTTGCTGGAATTTGGAATTATTGAAACAGACTTTGAACAAAGCTACTTATAAAACGTGTATCACTGAAATCGGTTGAGCTCGAGCTAAGTACGGGTCATTCAAAAAAAAAAAATTCCACCATAGCAAGCTCATGCATAACACATAGGCGCATGTTCCACTGCATCATTTTCATTTAAAGTCCTTCAACAAATCACTACCACTATATTTATTAATTGCTTCGAGATATTGTCTTACTTTATCCAATATCTGCGGCTTCTTTCTGTAGCTAGCACAACTGTTGCAGCAGCAGCAAGAAGTACTTGATTGCTCGGTATCTTCAGGCGAACTAATCTGCTACACAAACTAAAAGAATATATAGCTGGAGATATATAGCTGAACTATATAACTCTCCAGCTATAAGTGTAAACCCGCCTTTACGGGCGAGCGACAGTGGAGTGCCTGGCCGTGAAGCGCTCCACTGTCATACCCTCACGGGTCCAGTGTCAAGGGTTCAAAAACTAGGGAGGGCCTTGATATCTATGATGAGATTGTGTTTAACTTGAAAACAATCTATAGTCCGAATAAAATAACTTTGGTACTGGCGGAACGGCCTCGCACCACTGGTCTGAAATGACGAAACTCTGAGCTTTAATTTGCTGTCAAACTTAAAATAAGTAAGCAATAATTTTCAAACTAAATGTATAGTGTACACCATGTTATATTCTTTAAGACAAAATTATGCTGGATATTTTGCTTAAACTAACTTGCTATTTTATTGTGATATTTGTGTTTAAGAACACGGTTTTATGAGTGAAATTGCGCGTGAGTCGTCTTTAACCTGTTACTGTAGTGAGAGTAATAATAATAAAATAATTTCTTGTGGATGAATGACAGTTTGATTCATTGTGATTAGTTTGGTATAAGTCTCATTTAATAATTCAAACAGGTTAATGAGAAATTAATTTTTTTGTAAACCTTTGTAAATTCGATAATGACAAACGCTAGATAAAATTTCTTTAAACCTAAATTAATTGTGTTATTTAAGTGACACTAAAATCGTACTCTCGTATTAAATAGAATTTTCTTGAATTAGGAAGAAAGATTCAGAAGTTTTCAAAACTCGATTGTCAACAAGGCGGCAGTGATACCACACGCACAATGTACAGTCACTGGCTCAGCTCTTGCCTCTTCCATTGCAGACATTTCTTGTCAACTACTAATAGAACACTTCCTAAAATTTGAAAGAGCCTAAATATTATAATTGCAATAAACACTGATAATTATATACACACTGAATCCTATAGCATTATTGTCACCTCTAAATAAATAAAAAGGTGTTATATCACTAAAACTAAATAACTGTAATAAAAAAAAACTAGTGATTAAACTATACCAAGCACTGTCAAATCGATAAAGAACTGAACACGAACACACCTCAAAGTCAAAAGTCAACTAACTTACCTTATTTCTTACTGGAGAAACATTTCTTATCTGGAAATATCGTCGATCGGAATTCGTTTTACGCTTGGACTGAATATTCAGTCTACACTTTCCCTTGAGCAGAGTATACCTTACGCATCCGACACAGCCTCGATGTAAACGAACTATGAGTTTATTTCATCAACTCTTCATTATTTTTCTGCATGTTTTATTAGTACTACAGTATTATTTTAATTATACATATATAACACAGTTAATGTTTGCTCAAATAAATTTTGTCTAGCGTTTTTCGTTTCCGAGTTTGCAAGGTTTTACAAAAAAATTAATTTCTCATTAACCTGTTTGAATTATTAAATGAGACTTTTACCAAACTAATCACAATGAATCAAACTGTTATCCGTCCATAAGACATTATTTTATTATTATTATTTTTGCTACAGTGACAGGTTGAAGACGACTCACGCCCAATTTCACTCATAAAACTGTGTTTTTAAATACAAATATCACTATAAAAAGCAATTTAGCTCAAGAAAAATCTCCGGCATAATTTTTCCTTAAAGAATATAAACTGGTGGACACTATTCAATTAGTTTGAAAATTATTGCTTACTTATTTTAAGTTTGACAGCAAATTAAAGCTCAGAGTTTTGTCATTTCAGACCAGTGGAGCGAGGGCGTTCCGCCAGTACCAAAAAGTTATTTTATTCGAACTATAGTTGTGGGTGATACATATGTTTATTAAAATAAGCGTATGTGCTATTTACATAAGACCTGAGTTTGTTTCCCGGTTTTGTTGACAAATTTTGCACTTCAAATTTCTTTAGAAATAAAAAAACCTTCTGGTATTGAAATTGTAAATATAAGCTGTATTAAAATAAGCTGTTATAGTCCGTTTCATTGACACGCTTCTGTCATAGAAAATGTGTGTTGTATAAGACGTAAAATCGTAGATTGATTGGCGTTTGACGTATTCTTAAGTAACTATTTTTCATAGTCCTTTCTATTAAATTAAGGCTAAACAGGTTTAACCATCAATAATGTATAAAAGCTGCATTTAAACTGATTAATAAGTTGATAGAACGTATGTTTGCTGTATAGATTTTTAGTTTTGCAAAATACCGTTAACATATGATGTACTCATAAAATTAATCTAAACAGTATTCAGTCATCATTGAGACACATCCAATACATTATTTTCATATCAACCAACAAGTAGATGACAACCAAATATTTCAAATATTTGAAGTTTTTGGATAGTGTAAATTATTAAAATGCGTTTATTAGCAAGTGATAATTCAATATGCATGACAATAAACTTCAAAATAAAACTATATTTTAAATATGTTTTATTGCACTCAAGTCTCAGAACATTTTTACAACTGAAAAATAAATGCTTGGTTTAATTAGATAAAACTGATGAATTAGTTAAACTCATTTTTAAATAAGTTAAACCATACGTTATAACAGTTACATTATTATATTTTGGAAACAAATTTATTTGAATTTTGTCCAATAGTGCCTACCTTGTAGGCGAAATACCTTTATCAAATACACATTTATTTGAAAATTCTGATAATGTACAGTATAGTACATTTTATTAGAGTTGTTGCGTTACTATGATTGTTACAATATTATTTGCAATGTTACGATGTAAACTGTTACACTACAGTTTAATAGTATATATAACTTATTAAAGTATTTATCACAAAATAGCACAGTAACTTACTAAAATTACAGCCAAACTGAAACTTGAAAGTAAAAGCACAGAATATAGACAGATATCTGTATATATTCTGTGGTAAAAGGTATAAAGTTAGGCAATATTGTAAGTAATTTTAAGATAAAGGAAAGTCTTTATATCTCCTCTCCCATTGCAATTCCGTAGGGCCCCAGTTTTTTTATATTTTAAAATTATATAATTTTATACTGCTTGTAAAAATTATTTATCTATTGGCATTGTTGTAACTATTTATATCCCATTTGAATTTATCTTTATCTGATGTGTTTCTCTTTGAGATTTTATTTAATTCATTAATCAATTTTTCCTAATTTTATGTTTGCTAGATATACATAATAAAAAATGTGTTTTTAAATCAAGTATACTATATATTACTGTCAACTCTCAATTGGCCAATTTGGCTAGAGAGTTTATTGAGAACAATATATGAATTTGATGTAATAATTGATTGAATAAAATATTTAAAAAATCTATTATGTATCATAAAACAATAAACAAAATACAAACCACTGTAAAATACAGTTATGCTAACTAATAAATCTAAGTTTTATGCTTATGTACATAGTTAAGTTTTTAACATAGATCTAAGTATATTAAAAGTAATAATTTCTTCTTAAACTAAGTAACTAAACATTAAGCAACAGTCGTTCACAAGGAAAAAGCGATATTTTTGTTTTAAGATAAACTATAACTTTGTTGGAAACTAGACTTAAACCACGGCCAGATGGTATCATAGCCGGCAGGATGGGATGAATTCATGGAACTTTCGACCCTTGCCACCCTCAAACTTACCACGTGGAATGCGCCATTAGGTCTTACAGATTTTTATGGCGAGTGTGTTTTGGTATTTATTAATAAAAAATATTCTATATTTAATCAAAAAACTCTGGCTTTGATGTCAGTACCGACATTCTCCGACATTCCTTTGCCATAATTGTAAAGTGTTAATTGGTAATATAATCAAAACTTTACACTGTAATATCAAATTCCAATCAGACTGAAATGAGATTATATTAACTAAGCATAAATAAATATATGGTACCTGAAAAACATTACTAATTAAAATAACATTAAGCATGCACAACAATGATATATGTGACTCGGAAGGACTGAGACTACTATCTAATCTAAATTAACTATTACAATTACATTTTAACCTGAAAAGACAAAAATTAGTAGGAATAAAACAATATAATAATCAAATAATACAAAATGATGAAGTCTTACAACCCGCAGTGACGATGGCGTCTAGACGTCACAGGCACGAAGTGAGGATGATTCAATCCAAATGCAGTTTCTACGAAGTTCCCTCCAAGGTGATAAAACACAGGGACAAGACAAACACACACTACACTTCACAAGAACTTTCCACAGACTGATATGGTCAGAGACATACGCTCCGAGATCACCAGGAATGTGGTGACTCTGGTACGGGGACGGAGGATCATGGGGTGTTTTGTTGTTATAGGTGCAGGTGGTTTTAGGATTCTGGTTGGTTGATGTCATTAGTGTACTAATCAAATCAAATCTCTTTATTGTCAATAACATTTGTACAATGGATAACAATAGTCATATTTTCTTATATAATCAGTTACAATAAGTCACAAAACTTAAAATCTATAAAGTCATTGATATTATAAAAACAATGCTGTGTTAACAGACGTTTAACTTCTCTTTTAAAGTGGTCAAAATTTAACTCTTTATAGGCTACAGGTAACATATTGTATAACAGTATCGACATATAATTTAGATTTTTTTGAGACTTTGAGTATTTACAAACTGAATTTCTTAACTGAAATCTACTTCTAGTTTGGTGGCTATGGACACTATAATTGTTCTGAAACAACCCAATATTCTTATGCGTGAATAACAGCACCTGATATATATAAATAGATGGTAATGTCAACACCTAATTGCTTAAAAAGTGGTTTACAAGATGTCCTGTCATCCACTCCACAAATTAACCTTATAGCCTTTTTTTGCAATTTAAACAATTTTGATGACTGGCCTTGCTGTCCCCATATTAATGTACAGTAACTGAGATGGCTATGAATCAATGAGTAGTAAGTGGTCAACAAAACATCAGTTGTTACGTTGCCTTTAATTCTTCTGATACAATATAATCCTTTACCTAATCTTGTAGCGACATGATTCGTGTGATACTGCCAGTTAAACGATCTATCCTAAAACACCTAAAAATTTTAAATTTGCCGTTCCTAATCCTAAAAGAAATTTGTTTGAGAAAGTTATTTCCAGATCTTTGGCTTTTTTTAGATTTAAGTTTAATTTGTTGACCATGCACCACTCCTCAACCCTTTTAGTTACCAAATCAATTTTGCCCATCAAGATGGACTGAGAGTTACAATTTATATTTATACCCAGGTCATCTGCAAACAGATAATGCTGAATTTCATCAGGTAAACATGTGGGAAGGTCATTTATAAAGATATTAAACAGCAATGGGCCAAGAGAGGATCCCTGAGGGACACCTATTTCAATTAATTTTCCCACAGAATTAAAACTGTTGAGCTGAACACATTGAGTTCTATTGCTTAAAAACGATTTTAAAAGATTCACTGCTTTTCTGTCAAAACCATAGAATAGCAGCTTTTTGCATAGAATATTGTGAGATACCGTATCAAAAGCCTTTGAGATGTCAAATGACCGAAAGCATACCAATCTACCTTTTTCAATATTATGTACTGTGTCTCTTACCATAGTAGCAATTGCATCATGGGTGCTTCGATTCTTCCTAAAACCAAATTGCCTATCTGAAAATAAATTATTTACTTCAAAATATTCTATTACTTGTTTAAATATTACTGCTTCGAAGACTTTTGCAATTACAGGTACAATTGATATAGGACGAAAGTTTTCAAGTATTTTTTTTCCTCCTTTATGAATAGGAACAACTTTAATGCTTTTGAGAGGGTTTGGAAATAATCCTTCATCGATACATTCATTTATGAGACAAGTAAGTACCTCACATATGTCTGGTGAAGATAACTTAAAAATATGCACATTGACTCCATATACATCCAAACTCCTACTGTTTTTCAGACCATTTATAATCTCAAAGACTTCTTCAACCCTTACATGTTTGAACTTAAATGTACTTTTTATACAATCTAATTTCTTTAGGAAAAAATTAACGTCAATATCACTTATTACAGTAATGTTCTTATAAACTCCTTCCACACTAGATACAAAAAAGTCATTAAAACTATCCGGTGATAAAGTCTATGGCATCTCAACTAACTTACCACAACAGGAACCAGACAATCTTTTAACTATGCCCCACATTTCTTTAATTTTATTGTTGCTGTTTATTATCTTACCACTATTATAATCTAATTTAGCCTGCTTAATTTTTCTTTTGTATTTCTGTGCCATTTTATTGTATTGCTGTTTTGCACTTATTGCTCCAGTAGTTTTAAACTTATAATAAAGGTTATCACACTTTTCTTTTAAATTTCTCAAATCGTGTGTGTACCATTTATTGTCCAACAACATTGGTTTTATCTTTGTTCTTTTAAGATCATAAGCATTATTGACTGCCCACATAAAAAGCTTATGAAAAACTTCAAATTTTACTTTTAAGTCTGAGATTGAATAAACTTCCAACCAATTTATAGAATTTAACAACTTACTAAAATGTAAATCATTTTCTAGTTTTGTTGATCTACATAACTTTAACGACAAATTATTCCTATTGTTTTTCAATCTTTGTTCAATGGGCATATTCAATACCAATGCATGATGGTCAGACACAATAGTATTTCTAACTGTAACTGTGAAAGTATTGGGCTTTATATTACTAAAAATGTTGTCAATACAGGAGCCTACATTGACTGATCCTGGCCTTGTTACATCATTCACTGTTGGTCTCAGACCATAACTACTAAATATATTACAAAGCATATTGTTTATATCACCATTCTGTAATAAATTTATATTAAAATCTCCTGAAATAAATATTTTATATCTTTTGTATTTAAACAGCAATTTTAAAGTTTTATTTAGTAAAAAGAAAAATTGTTTAAGTTTATCTGGCTCTCTTGAATAAGGTCTGTACAATGAAATAATAATTACTTTATACTCCTCAACCCTAATACCACATCTCATAAATCATTTCCTCAGAGAGTTCATTAATATTCTCCAATGAAATATAATTTAAATCTGACTTGACAAATATTACTGCTCCTCCATGCTTTCTTCGAGCTCTACAGTAATATGAGCCCAGCTCGTAATCTGGTAGAACAACTCTTATTATTTCATCTTTGTTTAACCAATGTTCAGCCATACAAACCACATCACACTTTAATTCACATTTATTAAATCTTGAGAATTCCAAAAAATTAAATTAAATTCACTATGTAATAAATTATTCTGATAATGCTGTGAAGTTTTACATTCATCAGTACTATCAATTTTTAATTTTGCAGAATCAAATTCTTTGTCATTGTTATTTAGTTTAAAACTTGGTCACACTTGCTATTAGATAAGTTGCTCTGTGTAATGTTACAAGCTAGGCTCATACCATCCCCTCTCTCAATACACTCTTCCTTAGGCTCATAAACAAACATACTCTGCTTTTTTTCACTCACACAAGCACTACATTGTCGTTGTTCCTTTTGTCTTGTAACTTCCTCTAAAGTTATTTCCTCGTGCATAATCTCCTGCCTGGATGTGCTGTTTATCTGGTTGTCTTCCAACAGTAAGTCACTGGTGAATTGACGCCGGGTGTTTTCTATGATTTTCATAACTCCTTGACATAGTAACTTTTTACCCTTTTTGTTTAAATGTAGCCCATGTCTAGTGTGGCACCTTCTTTCAAAGAGCCACAAATCCAGTAACTTAACATGTTGGTTGTTGCAGACCAATTGTGCTATAACAGCGTTTGCTTCTTTAATCAATTCATTTTCATTGCTGTTATGATTCAGGTCATATCTGTAGGGTATATTAGCCACAATTAAGTTTGTATGTTTAAAAAGCACTATTGTTTTTTCTAGGTGATTTCTAAATTTTCTTATGAAATTTTTTGAGTTATTTGTTGTTTTATGAGTAATATTGTTGTTGCCCCCAACAACTACTACAAAATCTTCCTCTGTTAGTTGCTGAAAATCTTCTGATTTGGTTAAGTAACTTGTTAATGTTTCAAATGGAGCTCCTGGTTGACAGTTGTTAAAAATTTTATATTTATTGTTGCTCATTTCCTCAAAGTAAGTTGATATTTTTCTTCCTTGACTATCACTTGTAATTGTTATTTTGGATTTCACTACATTATCCTTCACTGTGTCTTTACATAGTGTTTTTTTAGATCTGTAAACTTCACTGCTGTCTGCCGTACACTGGCCAATAGTGTCTGCATTGTTATATATAGTTTTCCTTGCCTTGATTTCCTCTGTGCTTAGCAACTTGCAGCGACATGCTGAAGTAGTTTTCCTTGTTATTTTTTTCACTTTATGTGAATTAGAGTCAGAATGGTTTTCCAATTTGGTGTTTTCCGATTTTTTATCAGTGTATGAAGCCTGTCTCTCAGAAATATGATTTATATTTTTTCCTATTTCCTTTCTTAATTTTGTAGTTGCGTTTGAATCTTCGTTGATTGTAATGTTATGGAAAAGTAGGTCTTTAATGGTGTTAATAGTCAAGTGTTTGTATTGATCTTTATATGTTAAGTATGCTAAAAGCGCACGTTTTCTAATTATGTCACTATCCTGAACCTCAGTGTCCATATCATTGCAGGTCAATTTTTCTTTTCCACCCTCTGGCATTAGGGTTTTGGAACAACTTTTTATCAAGTGTGTTTTTAAGTAAAGGAACCCACATGGGTCTAATTTCTATGCTACTTTGACTGATTACTTGTTCATTATTTAGTTTCATAAAGGCACCTTCGATGAATTTACGTTTAAAAAAATGTGGTTCCCTGTGAAGTATTTTAGTGTTATCCCAGTTAAATCTGTGTTCATTGTTCTAGGCATGTTCAGCTAATTTAGAATGTGTAGTGTCTCCTTTTTTTAATATTATTTTTGTGTTCTTTTAGCCTAACTTCCAGTGGTCTTTTTGTTTCCCCTGTGTATTTTTCATTGAATTCACAAGTAATGCAATATACTACGTTTTTGGAGGATCGCTCCTCATTCTTTGGTTTAGTTTTAGTTAAAAACTGTCTTAATGTGTTTTGTGTGTTGAATGATGTTCTGATTTTGTATTTCCTAGATATGCGTCTTATTTTTCTGAAAGGTTAGGCGTATATGGAATGGACATGAATGCTTTAGGTTTTTCTGTGTCAGTGGGTGTTTGTTTATAAGGGTAGCCATTGTTTATGAGATCTTTGTAGATATTTTTGAGTTCATTATCTAGTTTAGTTTTGTGTGAGCATATGGCTCGGGCCCTATCAAAGAGAGAGAAGGCTGCACCTTCTTTAACAGTTTGTGGGTGGTTAGAATTGAAATTTAGGTATTTGCCTGTGTGAGTTTGTTTTCTGTAGACTGATTTTTTAAGGCCATATTTTTGTTTTTTTGTATTTACATCGAAAAATGATAATTTATTGTTTACTTCTTTTTCCATTGTGAATTTAATGGTGGGTTGAACCTTGTTCAAGTGTTTTAAAGATTCTTCCAAATTTGGTTCACCGTGACTCCAGCAGACAAATGTGTCGTCCACATTCCAAAGCCTAAGCCAAACATTAGGTTTGAGACTGGAGGAAGCAGTTGCTTGTTCCTCAAACTCTTCCATGTAGACATTGGCGAAAATAGGTGATAGTGGGGAACCCATTGCCATACCATCATCCTGGCGGTATATTTGACCTTCTATTTCAGAGAGATTACATTCAGTGCAAAGCTGTAAAAGTTCCATTATTACATTTATGGGGAGTTTGGTACGTTCTGAAAGTTTAGTGTCTTCGTTAAGCCTGTTTTCGATTATTCTTAGAGTTTCTTTTACCGGAATATTAGTGAACAAGTTAACTACATCAAAACTGAACTTAATACCACTGTACGGTACGTGTATGGGTGGGAGGGTGGGTCAATATCAATGTACGGGTATGGGTTAGGTTAGGTCATTATTATTTATAGTAATTTTTTTGTAATTTCAGTGAATTCTTTACGCGTGATGTTGTGTTGTTGGCCAAAGGAGTGATTACGGGAAGGAGAAACTTGCATAATTCACGGGGAGGAGAATCTCTGGAACTAACAATAGGTCGTAAGGGAATGTTAGTTTTGTGAATTTTAGGTAGACCGTACATGTGTGGTGTTTTGGAGTGGTGTGGTGTAAGCCTACTACGTAATTTATCGGGTATGTATTTTTTGTGTTTTCTTAGGGTTTGTTCAATTTTCTTTTCAAAAGATTTAGTTGGGTCTCTATTTAATAGTGTGTATTTTCCATCTTTAAGCGTTTCTAGAATTTTGTGTTCTTATGTAGTTTTGTCTAATATGACTGTGGCATTTCCTTTGTCTGCAGGTAGAATTTGTATGTCCTGTTCACTTTTGAGGGCCTTTAGAGCGTTGAGTTCACTTTTTCAGAGGTTACCTAACCTCTTTGTTAGGTTGAATTTTCTTTAAGGTGATACTGGCCTTACACCTGAACTGATCGGCATCCTCCTCAGGCAGCTGTTGAGAAGCCGATTCAATTCCAGTAATGAAATCCAGCACGTTAGGTCTTTTAGTAACAAAAGAAAAATTTTACCCTTTAGATAGTAAATCAGTTTCTTCTTTATTTAGTGTTTTTTCTGGAGATATTAACTATATTATTTACCTGTGATGTTTGGTGAATTCCATTTTGTGAGTCAAGTTTCAAAGAATTTGTGTATTAGATGAGTAGGTTTGTTTGAGAGCATTAAATTTTTAAATATGGTTTTGTATAGTTTTTATGTGCTGTGGCACTTATGCAAGAAAGTATCCCCCCCTCCAATCATCCCTAATATGTCCTTAAGGTGTTGTGTGTTTGTTTCTATTTGATTCAGTAAAGAGGATTTTTTTCTTAGGTTGTCTTTAAGTACTTCAATTGAAAGTTTGTTACCAGCTGCGAAAGTGATCGTTTTTGCCCTACGTGTTTTAAGCTGCAATTCTTTAGGTATTATGCCTTCATTTTGTGAGGTAGGTTACATGATTAGAGACTAAATTGGTAGTAAATAACTAGATTGACAATAAATAGGTAGCAGAGCAAGATACTGTAAATAAATTTAGTATTGTGATTTTACACTATACAGGTAATGTACTATTATTTGTAGTCAAAAGTCACACACCGAGGTCGAAGGCTGAGGTATATCGAGCGTAACGAGCGTCGGGGTTGACACGCGAAGCGTGCAGGGATGTCCCTATATATAAAAGAGAAAGCCCTCACTCATTCATCACTAATTCTCCCACTTTTCATAATCATACAGAGCTGAAATTTCGTAAAAACGTTTTTGTGGGCTAAATAGGAATCTAAATTATTTTCATCTTGATAAAATACTCCTAAGGGGTAAAAACTTCCCCTAAAAGATTGGTCCATAAGGATAACATTGGGTTGATTTTAGTAAATTAATAACAGCTGTTTTGTAAGTAAATAAATATGTCTATTATCTATGTTTAACATTTATCCTATTGATGCATTAATTAAGATTTTACAATTAATTACACTTTTTCTTTTTATTTTTTCTCTATACAATTACGTGTAAAATTCCATGGTTTAGAAAAAACCACGGAGAGAAGGGTAATATAATATAATATAGACTATGATAATTATGTATTTTATAAAATGAATTATTAGGAGCGATTACCTACATTATTTTTATTAGATCAACCCTATCTTTAAAAGGGAACTCTTTGTTCATGAAGTAATGAAAGAAACCGTTACAAGATGAGTGTTGTCTTTGTCACGAAATAATTATCTTGTATGTCCTATATCCATGTGGTAGCTATAAGGTGTAAAGGAGCGCCGCAAGTGGACGAGTCGCAAATAGCATGGAACCTGTTTGGACGACGATGTGAGGACATGCATTGTCATGGCGCAAACGAACGCAATTTGCAAGTCTGTATCTCCTTTTGTTCTGTTCAGCGTAGCCCAACAAAATCTTGTTCACGGTAGTCTCACTTAGTGCCAACTCCTAGAGCTTTACAAAGCTCACCTCCCGCCCTAACATACATGTTAATGACATTTGGTGCGGGTGTCATTGTAAGGGTGGGTCATTTTTCAAATAAACCCCAGTTAGTTAGGTGCCAGTTGTAGTTAAAAGTGTTTAAAGTTGTACCATCGCTAAACGAACGAAACAAAAGCAGGTTTTTATCAGTAAATAGCTTCACTAGTTAATAAATATAAATAAGGACATAGATATATCTTACCTAAAAATATAAATAAGGACATAGATATATCTTACCTAAAAATAGTAACTTTTTGAAAGTAATTCCATACAAGTGCCGTGCCAAACCTATCCGAATGACAATTTCCTATATCTGTTTATCTTTCAATATGTGTTTTACTCAAATGTCGTGTTATAACTTTTAAGGTAGATATAAATATATTTGTGTGCTTGGCATCGTATATTGATATCATGCATCTTGATCGTTTTATTTTGAGCGTTCAGTAGGTTTGCATTTAACATTTAATTCAAAGTCTTTGTGTACATTGATAAATGTCTTTATGTATCCAAACAATCATTTACATATTTGTATAGGTATTAATTAAATATGACATTTATACCAAAAAGTTTATGAATATTAGTTTAAACCTTAATGTAATAATGTATTCTTGATATGATACCGTTATAACGTAAATAGCCAGTACTAGTTGTGTGTGTTTATATATTTGTGTAAAATGCATATAAAGAAATTAAACTTCTGTATACAGTAAAATATATTAAATAACTACACATACAGCTATTAAAGTAACCAATAATTTCAATGCTACAATTGTACAATATTATTGTGGAGTAGCAATTTTAGAAAACAACCTAGTAAAAAATAATTATAATGCTAACTTATCTGTTTTGTAGTATTTAAGTATAGCAAACTGAATCTCAAAACCAATTCGGAATCTGCCATTTTTCGTTAAATGAAAATAAACTGAAGTGCCAGTTTTAACATTTTATAGATATTATAGATAATTCAAGAATGGATATATAAAAAAATACCTATGTTGAACGAGTTGGCTTAGTTGGCATTTAAAATAAACTAATAGAAATTATTGTGTGGTAGCACCATGGAACAGAGCTTTCGTTTTCCTGGAAGGCAAATCATACACGCTTGGCGCAACTAGGATGTTCCCCAACTAATTAATCGACAATCATTTCTTGGCGCTGAACCATGAATAATTTAAAATATTTGTATCCTACACATTCAGTGAATTTTACTAAGTCAATTGTTATTGAGCCACTAAATCTCCTTAGTGAAATGTTCATTCTCTCAGAAGGTATCTTTCGCTTTTAAGAACTTCGTTCATATTCAGTATTGCTAAATGGGTGAGCACATAGAAAAATACCAAATGAGGTGAACTTTTTTATCAGTGTGGTAATTTAAAATTTGTTCGTTGTTTAATTGTAGCTTCCTGAAATTGTACAAAAGTATAAAAATATTAATAACACAATAACTTATGACACTTTTCTTGTATTTATTTGTATTATGTACATTTCAACTTCATACACGTCATGTTAAGTTGAAATGTACGTGGTACAAATAAATACAAGAAAAGGGTTAAGGGCTATATATCATTAATATTTTTATTACATTTGTTTTACTGAATTTGCAAGCAAAAGCAAATTGCTTGAACTCACATAGTTTTCGAGCTTTATTTAATGACATTCAGTTCTCAGCAAATATATTTACTCATTATTCGATATAAAGTTGTTGATTAGATGTCACATTTATTTTGAAAATAAATGGAGATAGGGAGTCCATATACAGGTTGCTAATGAATTTTAATCTAACGTTTTTTGTTACCTTTATGTCAAATCACTTAAAACTGCCCAGACCTAAAGATCTGAGCAGATACCTAGTTGCTTGCCAAAGTGACATCTATATAATCACTTTTATTACACTTCGGAAGTAGATATGTCATTGAAGTATGATGGCTAAACACTTCAGGTTGCATTGTCACATGACAGAAGATAAATATAATAAATCCATCAAGAATCCTAAAGAGAACATATGTTTAGTGTTCAATGTCAATTATAAACGTACAACTGTGTCGCTATAAACACTAGAAACCGTTACAATATCGTAATAACTAAGATTTGGAGAGAGAAGACGAGGAATTGACGAAGAGCAGATTTCATGGAGCAGAAAAAGACCCAGGTGCTTATAGTACAACGTTGCATGGTTTTCCGCCAATAAAAGTATAACCAATGTTATGAAAGTTCAATTCATTGAACAAATCGGACAATTATTTGTAAATATTACGTCTATTATACCGTTCCATGACGATGACTTTTCCGCAAACACCCAACTAATGTTTGTTACCTTGGAATGTTTTTGATAATTAACTCCTTGTTAACAATTCTTCAACTCTTTGTATCACGGTTTCTGCCAAATGCTATCATACTGATCTAAATCACTCAATTCCGCTACTTAATAATGCATTTTTACCGATTTATAATTCGTTTATAATTATTATCATTGACTTCACTATTATCAAGGATATTACTTTATAAACAGACTATGTTGTTAGATATATTACTGCCCCCAGTAGTGGTACTACTGATTAGATATGTAGGGAGTAGGGGAATTCCACACCATGCATTACATAACCTTTCTTAACTAGGTTGAGGTTGCCGATTAACTACTCTTGAACTTAGCACTGATTTAGTAGTGGATAAATCAAATCCACCTTACTTTAGATTTAGACAATTATAGAATGTTTTGTTTCTTATTGAGTACTCAACCTATTTTAGTCTTGTTTACTTTTATGGTGTCGAGGAAGTTGGTACATTCTCGGGAAATACGGAGCTTCCATCGTATAAAAGATGGCCTTTTACTATGCGTCTGATTGAGTGAATAAGAGCTGCGTTAAATACGAAACCCTTGCTAATAAGTATGTCATTTGAGGAACATGTTTGGTCTAAACCTCTTGGAAAATGGTTTATATGGACAAAATAGAATGGGTTTGGTAAAGAAAAACCAATAAATAGGATATACCCCGTTAAACATGTCTGAAGGTAACCAAACTTAATCTATCTAAACGTCTAATCATTAAAAGGTTCTTGTCTATTGGTCGTCTGGATAAAGCAACAAACATTTGCTTTGGTATTTAGCTATTAGTATTAGTAGTCCAGCTATTAAAAGGACAACCTACCAATACTTAAGTATACAGCACTCTCAATAAAGGTGACAGATATACAATGTTATAAAGCTTGTCTACAGAACATTTTTTAAGATTGCTAGCTCGTACTCGAAAATATCTCTTGTTTTCATAAAATTGTAGCTCCAATAGAATAATACTTAAATATTATTTAGGATAATGATGACCAAATAATGGTACATGCTAGGTCGCACAGCTTCCTCCGAGTAGAAATTTCTAAATGACGGTATGTATTAGGTCGCACAGCTTCCTCCGAGTAGACATTTCTAAATGATGGTATGTATTAGGTCGCACAGCTTCCTCCGAGTAGACATTTCTAAATGATGGTATATGCTAGGTCGCACAGCTTCCTCCGAGTAGACATTTCTAAATGATGGTATGTATTAGGTCGCACAGCTTCCTCCGAGTAGACATTTATAAATGATGGTATATGCTAGGTCGCACAGCTTCCTCCGAGTAGACATTTCTAAATGATGGTATGTATTAGGTCGCACAGCTTCCTCCGAGTAGACATTTCTAAATGATGGTATGTATTAGGTCGCACAGCTTCCTCCGAGTAGACATTTCTAAATGATGGTATGTGCTAGGTCGCACAGCTTCCTCCGAGTAGACATTTCTAAATGATGGTATGTATTAGGTCGCACAGCTTCCTCCGAGTAGACATTTCTAAATGATGGTATGTATTAGGTCGCACAGCTTCCTCCGAGTAGACATTTCTAAATGATGGTATGTGCTAGGTCGCACAGCTTCCTCCGAGTAGACATTTCTAAATGATGGTATGTATTAGGTCGCACAGCTTCCTCCGAGTAGACATTTCTAAATGATGGTATGTATTAGGTCGCACAGCTTCCTCCGAGTAGACATTTCTAAATGATGGTATGTGCTAGGTCGTACAGCTTCCTCCGAGTAGACATTTCTAAATGATGGTATGTACTAGATTGCACAGCTTCCTCCGAGTAGACATTTCTAAATGATGGTATGTGCTAGGTCGCACAGCTTCTTCCGAGTAGACATTTCTAAATGATGGTATGTACTAAGTTGCACAGCTTCCTCCGAGTAGACAGTAGCGATTCGGTTTCTCCACATTAGCATGCCTCCACGTATTTTCGTTGTGCGGTGTAGTTTTTTGGCTAACGGTAATTGTTTGGAAAGTAGGACACGGAATGTGTTATCCTCCCTAATATAGGTCCGGCGTAATACTATTCACACTCGTCGGCTCTCCCGAGAGTAACAAGACGTATTAATGACCCTGGTTGTAATAGAACCAATGCATAGGTAATGAAACCAGGTTTTTCCTTTCATTTTTATTGTTTAAGTATTTACACAACCCGAAGATGCGTCATCTTTAGATGTGTCGTATTGCCCGGAGAGGGATAAAGTGCGGTATAATTGAGTTTAAGTTAAATTAACCTTGTGCTGACGGGCTTAAGTAGCTGTTTTGCTATAGGCCTATGTGTATGTAAGATTCGTCTCTCTACATACATATCATGTTTTGTGCAATGCTACGAGAATAGAGACATCGAGCCAAGAATGTTATCAGCAGAAGTGTTGGTGCATATACGATTAGCGTAGTTAACTAAAATAGCCATTATAAGTTAGCTATTACAAATATTGCCTTTGTTGAAGGGGGAAGTGCTCTGCCTATGATGCATACACCAGTGGCGGAGGTTGAAATGGCTTACGGCCCACAGCCTTTATTTACTCCAGACTCCCCCACCGTGGGCTCAGACCTGGAACGGGACAACTACACCAACAGGTTAGTGTCAGACACCCTTATAACAGAGAACAATTAGGCTTTAAATGGTGGTTTGGATTACATTTATCGTACTTCATTTTATGTTGATTTGCAATAATTACGTTACAATACTGTTGTATTGTTATGTTTATAATCACTTTTTTTGTAATACTTTCACACATAAAAATGCCCATGAAGAGCCTCGTCTGCTTTTGTATTATTATAATTAGTTGTAATTATATAGTTAATTGTAAATATAAATTTGAAGACAATAGTTATAAAACATGATATAAAACATTTAATGTTAAATCAGACATTATTTTATTTGGTGCGTTACACGGTAACTATATCGGGGTGCATCATAAGTTCTTCAATAATGTACTTGGTATGCGTGGTTGGCAGACACCCCAAAAGTATGTCTCGACCCTTATCTCTCAGTAACCTTTTTAACACGTAGTATTTCTGAACAGCTATGCAACTCGAACTGTGAGCTCTTATCTCTTTTCTGAGTTTCTCGATAGAGCCTGTCATGAAAGAGGTTGATCACAGTGTCTCTTGACTGTTCTTGATTATCTTAAGAATGGATGCTGGTATAATATATAATTGACTTGTCATTGATTTTGATGTCGCGCTGTGCTTCTGTGAATGTTTTAGCCTCGTTCATGTCAAGTCTGAAAAGTTCAGTCACTGTCAAACTAATTGAGCTTCTTTGGTCGTCAAAGTCTCAGAACAGAAACATCACTAGTAACGAGGGTTGTTCTATCTCTGACGTTATTAAGTCGTAGCTTTACATTAAAGAGAGCACAAGAGGAAGAAGACTAATGTCAATGAATACAAGTCTCTCTTTTCATTGCTTATGTGTGTCCTACACTCCTTGTAGAACCTCGTTCCGCAGGTTGGATGTACCATCGCCTCACTGGTAAATTCGTCAATGTCATCAGTCCTCCTGTCCCGCCCATCAGCCACATGTTCTTGTTGTATAACAATATACTTAGTTTTGAGGACTTCCCTTTCCACTTTACTCAGTAATTCTTCATTTCTAAGTAGTCATTACCCATAATGTCTTTTGTCACAATTGGCCTGCATACTTTTTCTGAAGTGCCCGTGGTCCAAGGTGGCGTGTTAGGCACTGCTAAGGATGAATACAGTTTATTTGTTTATATTTATTCTTAAGACGCCAATCGTCAAGAAATTGGCGAATATGCATTTAGAATGAGTGTAGGCGAGCGAATGTAGTCGTTGTTACAAACTATTTGTCGACTATTCCGAAGACTCAGTAGAACAACAAAGCTAGTCGACCTCATTGTGTTTTCGTGGCTGGGGAATCCTTGTTGCCGCGACCGACGCCGCTACGTCGCTGTGTGTGATTAGACATCTACTAATATAACGCCTTTTGAGTTTTAAAGTCGAGCACCACTTTTTGCAGTTAAGAAATATTTGTTATATTTTAATGTGGATGCTGCGATTATAGTACATTGTGGGATTTGGGGTGCCTTCCATTTGCCTAAATATTTTGAAGAGGGGAAGAATTTCTTAACGTCACATATGCAGTTGTTGTCGATTTACTACTTATTTATTTTTTTTTTTACAGCGCAACAGGATTACCTCAAAGATAACACAATGAGAGCACATTATTGAGAGCGCTTACGATCTAGGCGCAACCCTGTCATTATCACGCAGCACGTCATCTCAGCATACATTGTGTTGACTACACTAATATAAATATGTGAGTACACGTGCGTCTACGATTAGTAACAATCCGTTAGTTAGGTAAATGTTGGTAACCACAATAAGTCGTCAGGGGACTGCTAGACGCAGCGGTTCTCAAACTGTGGTAATGGCACACGGAGCGTGTCGTCCCAAAATTTCCGAGTTACAAAATTTCCGTGAATGAAATAAGCAAGAAACAGTCTCAAAATTTCCGTAAGAAATATGCAGCCCTAATAACTTAGATAATGAGTCAAAATTTCCGAAGGCCGACCTAGTGGTCGCAAGCCGTTCCATACGTTTGAATACGTTTGAATAATATGTCTTACTACATGGCCTATCATGCAAAATAAAAAAATAGCCTATAGAGCTTCCGAAAATAATTGTTTGTCCACGTCCCACATCTTACAAGTACATTATTGTGAAATTGGTGCAGAAAAGTGTGCCGATGTAAGGCTTTGATGAATCCACTATCACAAATTTGTTCTCTCATAAGAAACAAATAATACCTCATATTATATTTATTCGGCAAAAGGCTACATTTATTAAAGATATAACCTGGTAATAATGATTATTACTATGCCCAAAATTTGACTTGTTAATGCTAACATTTAAAAAAATAATTATTTGCAATACAAATAAATTAAAGGACCGTCAATTTCTATACGACGCGGGACAGCGAGTCGCAGATGACCTAGATATTTGGATGGATAGACGAGCCATCAGGAGCCCACGTGAGCCAACTGACCAAACAGTGCGGGACTTGGCGAGTCGCTGATGACCTAGATGTTTGGATGGATAGACGAGCCATCAGGAGCCCACGTGAGCCAACTGTCCAAACGGCGCGGGACTTGACGAGTCGCTGATGACCTAGATGTTTGGATGGATAGACGAGCCATCAGGAGCCCACGTGAGCCAACTGTCCAAACAGCGTAGGACTTGGCGAGTCGCTGATGACCTAGATGTTTGAATGGATAGACGAGCCATCAGGAGCCCACGTGAGCCAACTGTCCAAACAGCGCGGGACTTGGCGAGTCGCTGATGACCCAGATGTTTGGATGGATAGACGAGCCATCAGGAGCCTACGTGAGCCAACTGTCCAAACAGCGCGGGGTGGTTCGTGAAGGCCGAGCCAGTGCGAGCTGGTATTTTGTCTAGTTCAGTGATTATTTTATGTTATATTAAACATTTAGTATAACCTCTAATTTGACGACAGAAAACGAAATAAAATCTGAGTAGCTTAATAAAATGGGCAAAAGGCTATTTTTAAATTTATTTAATTTTGGTCAAGGGTGATTTTTCAAAATGTTTAATTTTAAACATATCTTGAGTGGTACAAAATCAAATTAAAGATCTTCTAAAAATAAAAGTTTTGTATGCAACAGCTTATGCTTGTTTCCAACTGTTCAAAAAACCTTGAAAAACATTTAGTATTACAATTCGATAGTCACATAAATATAGGCTACTTCAGGATACAAATTTTTAAATTTTAACTGTCAAAACTACCTCACATGGTTTTAATACTCATATCAATCCTGGTAATAATTTAAAAACAATGTTAACTAAGAAACATCGTAATGTTTAACTACTCAATAGATAGCACAATTTGGGTCCATTTTGTGTGTGGACGTCGTCAAAATTAACCAAAATCTAAACAAAGGTTTTTATTAATTTAATTGTGCTAGTTTACAGGATTGCAATTTGAGCACATGTAAACTAGGAGCATATGTTATTAAGGGTTTGCTATGTTTTTATTAAGTTCATATATGAAACGGACCTAAACAGTTAAGTTTTTACAAATTTTAAATATTTAGCCGGTCAACTTAGGTAGCACATTGTTATAAACTTGTGTAGCCCCCGCGATCAACTTGTGAAGCCACTGCGATCAACTTGTGAAGCCCCCGCGATCAACCTCGGTAGCCACCCATGAACAACTTATTATATATGTATAATAATATAAGTATTATTATAAGTGCCTCCCGTGATATACATACATATGTAGTAGCCCTAATGATGAATATGTGTAGCTCCTGTGATCATCTTGGGTATCCCCCATGACAATTTTTATACATCTCTGTTATAAACTTGGGTAGCCCCTCGAGATCAATCTTTTTTCTTCTATTTTATCAACTCAACTTAGGTAGTATCCTGTTATTAACTTAGGCAGCCCCCGTAAGGAAGTTGGGAATTCCCCTATGATCATATTGCCTAATCACCCGTGATCAACTTGGGTAGCCATACGTGATCGACTTAGGCTAGGTAGCCCTCATGATCAACGTAGCTAGCCTCCGTGATTAAATTGGATAGCCACATTATTTACTTGGATATACCCCTTGATTAACTTGTGTAGCCCCTAGGATCAACTTTTGTAGCTCCCCGTGATTAACTTGGGTAGCTTCTGTCATAAGAAGTTTGGTAGCAGTCAGATTGAGCAGCCAACCGTGATCATTTTCGGTAGCTCCTGATGCCCAAACCTTTCTTAATAGTTTTTGGTAACCACCTGTTATCTTGGGGGTTTTTATCACCTTGGGACCTAAACTGTCAATGAGGGTTTAGGGGCGAAGCCCCCAACAAGCGAAGCGAGTTTTAAATATTTAGCCGGAGTGGATATGAGTTAAAAATGACATACTATTTTTTTCAATTTTTTTACCAGTTGGAAACAAGCATAAGTTGTTTTATACAAAAAATTTATTTTTAGAATATCTTAATTGATTTTGTACCACTCAAGATATGATTAAATTTAAAAAAAAAAATTTGAATCACTCTTTACCAACAAAACAAAATACCATTTCATTTAGCTACCTACTCAGATTTTATTTCGTTTCTGTTGTCAAACTAGAGTTTATTATTATAAATGATTAATGTAACAAGACTTCCCACTTTATTTAATGATTTATTTTTTTGTTATTTTATAAATCAATATCATGATTGGGCGCTGTTAACACCTCGTTCCGTGTTCTCGGTAATGCCAGTTGGTAATACGTCTTACTCGCTGCGCCAGGTCATTACGGCCTTCGGCCTCAGTTTGTGGATCGTGATTACATTAATACCAATAAATTAATACATCCATGTCTAAAGATTTGAGAATTTACCTTAGGCCATTCTATTTTGAAGGAAAGTGGACTCGTAAAACATTAGGGAAATTACGTTCAAAACGAATTTTCGATTTTTTCTCGAAAACCACTGGAGGTACAAAAGAGTAAATACCAACTTTGTTCGTATAAAAGAGACATTTAAAATTACATACAACATGATCTCGTATGTTGTTATTGAAAATGTTTGACTTGTAGGAATTTTGAATTTTTAAAATTCAAGCTTGGCGACCAACCTCAAACTGATATGTAGTCATGTGACATATCAGAGTGAAGCTGATGTTTTGTGTGAGTAATAATTTGAAATTTGAATAAACATAACTCAAATGGAAAGAAAATTAGAGGGTATTTCGTAAATGTTAAAAATGTCCACATAAACGTCTGCCATTTTGAAACGAAATAAGATAAGTAAATTTGCTTTATGCCAATGAGTATCTTTCAACAAGGCCTTTTAAATGGTCTATTAGTTGTCTTATGTTTATAATTAAACGTTTCGAGATTCGAACTCACGACAGTTATTTTTGGAAGACACTATACACAGATTTAGATGAAAATATTATTAATGGACTCGCCATGTGCTATTTATGAGTAAATCATTTTGTTTATGTCTCTAGACCTCACCGTTCACCCGCTATACGTACTGCGCGGGTATTTTGTTTATGTCTCTAGACCTTATCGTTCACCCGCTATACGTACTGCGCGGGTATTTTGTTTATGTCTCTAGACCTTACCGTTCACCCGCTATACGTACTGCGCGGGTATTTTGTTTATGTCTCTAGACCTCACCGTTCACCCGCTATACGTACTGCGCGGGTATTTTGTTTATGTCTCTAGACCTCACCGTTCACCCGCTATACGTACTGCGCGGGTATTTTGTTTATGTCTCTAGACCTCACCGTTCACCCGCTATACGTACTGCGCGGGTATTTTGTTTATGTCTCTAGACCTTACCGTTCACCCGCTATACGTACTTCGCGGGTATTTTGCCACACCTTGTATAATATGCAAGTTAATTACTTTTTAATATAATGAATTAATTATATTTTTATTACATTAGTGTTTTAAGAATGTTGTATTTAGTATATTTGCTAAACAGGTACATTTGAATTATACAATTTTACAACATATGTAATTTTTATTTCATTCCGGTTTATAAACGATTTTCCCTTATTGTACAGCTCAAGTTAATAGTTTTTATATGTTAAAATTGACCGATTGACTTCGTTTTTTACATTTATAATCAGTAAAATAAGCGTTTCCCAGTTAAACGCTAAAACGTTTCAAATTCGCACTAAAAAAGTTTGTACCTTCCTATATTCTTCCCAATTGTGAGTCACCAGTACGAACTTCAGCAGGTCGTGTAGACAGTAGCACCACCAGGCTCGCATTTTGCTGAGCCCAAACCCTTTGATGTTTCGTGTTTTACTGACAACTTGCGTGAACTGACTAGGGGTGACTTGGGCTGTTACAAGTTAGCTCGCCAAATCGTGAACTTGCTGTCCAAACGATGCGGGATTCGCCGAGTCGGTGATAACCTTGATCAGCGATTCGCCGAGTCCCGCGTCGTGTAGACCGTGTCGTGTTGAAGCGAACGAGGGTCAAAGCCTGTTAGAAGCGCACAACCCTTCTATTCGGGGCCCGGAGTGTCCAATCTGACCTGCCGGCGGTTCGGTATAATCCCCCGGCCATAAATGGATTAAACAAGGTTGAGTGCACATCCTAAAATTAAAATATTTGTGGAATGAAAATTTCTTTAAAAATAAACACGAAGGAAGTAAAAGTAACATTATTTAATTATATTTTAGTTTTTTTCCTAGTTCAATACGACAATTTTGAGTGTTTTAAGCCCAAGTTAAGGAGCACATGTTTAGTAACATTTAATTCCAGGCATTGAATGTAATTATCAGCAACAACTAATAACGTAGTTTATACGTGACATAGCAAGTTTTAGGCACAACAAATATTAACTTAGTTGATATTAATGCAATTCTAATTTTAATGATAGTTTAAATTGTTACTGTTATAACATTTTTATGTTACTTGAAAATAGTATCTTACAGTAAAAAATATGTATACAGATGCAGGCATTAATAATATTATTGCCACACGTGGCGCGGATGTCGTAGGCAATAAGTTATGTTCTTAGTCCTCTTATACTGATATTGCGTATACACAATGTTTCCCATCGGTGTGGGGACAACTAGAGAAGCCTGGGGTGTCTTTGTTGGATGGTGGCAAGGGTAAAGATGTTGTACAGGGAAGATTATACAACAAGACAAATACTAGCCGTAGCTGAAAGCAACATCAACACTACGTGGTTCAGATTCCACGTTAACCTGCAACTTAGTTTCTTGGCTATTGGGCCGTTAATAAATAGCCTTCTGAGCTTATGTAAATTTCAGTTTTTAACCAGACTACATGTCATTCAGATTCATTCTACACTCATGTAAGTATTCATGTTGTCCCTAAAATACACACAAGCTGTGTTGGCGTCTCAAATCGGAATAATTCTCTGAATAGTTAGGTACAGCAATTTATATTACATAATGATATAGCACAACGCTTCTTGTAATACAGTATTTATTATATATAACATATAACATTTATTTACATAGCTACATTCTCTTTTATAATGGTATTTTTTATTCTCAAATAAAATTATAATAAAACTAATTTTACGTTTTGACAGCTATAACAATAATGAATTCTGTTAGAATATTTTATTGTACTTGTGTCTAGACTTGGAAGTAACGTTCATGGAATGACTGAAGCCAATGTTGCTATGTTCTCACCCTTATAGTTCATTGAGTCAAGCTTGCAGGAATGTTCCTACCAGGTAGTTGTCAGGTAAGTCTGAAGGATGGTGCGCCCTTTGGTGGATTCAGTACTTTTAAATAAAGAACTCTTTTGGAAAATTCCAATAGATAAATATGACAAATATGTCCCTAAGTGATATTGGTAAAACCCCGTATCCGTGTCTTTTTCATATTATAAAATAGGGAAAATAGCCTACGACCGTATGGGCAATAGAAGAAACACATTTTTAGTATACATTTATGTCATTAGTCACCTGATTGTGTTTAGAGTCATGAGAAACTAGATTATTAAATCACCCCTCCTAAATATCGATAATGTAAATAACTAAAATAAGTAGTTATTGCTAACAAACACGTCTAATACTGTATTTAGGCAATATAATTTTGGCAATCATTTAACTAAAAACAATCTTTTAACAACTCTCCAAAAATGTCCCCCAAATTATCGCATGCTGTAAGATATAAACGAAGTGGGTGTGATCAGGCCGAAAGGCAGGATGTCACAGGATTTGTAAATTTGAGATAGATACTAATGGATCTAATTTGTATATTATTATAACTAATTCCAGTAATACTCAAGCGGCTGGCACAAGAATTGTTAATTTCTAAAACAAATTTAATAGTCACCAATATTTTCTAAATGTTATTCTACTGTGCAACCTTTTTTAATCCAACATTTAAAAACATCACAATGCATTTTTTAATTGTAGTCTTTCAATAACATTAACACAAATAACAGATACAATAATAAGTAAAATGAAAAATATAATAATATATAAAATTTAATACCAACTAAGTTCAAACAACCTTACACTTGCCGTCTCATAGTAAGAATGTTATTATTTGTTGTTGATAATTACACTCAATGTCTGTAATTAAATGTTACTAAACATGTACTCCTTAACTTGAGCTTAAAACACTCAAAATTGTCGTATCGAACTGAGACAAAAACTAAAATATAATTAAGTAATGTTACTTTTACATCTGTCGTTTTTATTTTTAAAGAAATCCCACAATTATTTAAATTTGAACTAAGATGTGCACTCAACCTTTTATAATCGATTTATGGCCGGGGAATTATACCGGACCGCCGGCAGATCAGATTGGACACACACCCAACCATACAAGCACGGTGGTACTAACCTACCCACGCACCCATACAAGCACGGTGGTACAAGACCTCAGGTATAAGGTAAATCATCTTGTGAAAAATCGTTCCGACGTGTGCGCAGTGGACGACGTCGCCAATGCGCATGCGCTGGCACGTGACAGTTCAGTAATCCCTTGCAGTTTCTCGTAAAGTTCGCTAGCTGACAGAGTACTACGCGCGGTTCTAAAAACATTAGCTTTAACGTTTAGTGTCACGAAATTTATTTTAGTTTTAATTTTTTAGTTTTGTAAATAAGTGTTTAGTGTCGTAATCGTTTAGTACATAGTGTATATAGTTTCTGGAGCATAATGAATGTGCAGCCGGGTAGTAGTACTAGTAAATCAAATAAAAAAATACATGTTATTCATAGTCATACGCGAAGTATTATTTACAATGTATATAGTTATTTAAAGAAGAAAAATTAAGATTTATCGGAGAAGAAGTTGCTCTCAGAAGTGACAGAAGCATGTGGAATACCCCATAGTTCTGCATATAAAATCGTCAAGGAAGCTGCCCAGTCACCCGGACAAGAAAAAAAGTTCGTAACGCCAAGGAAAAACAGACATAAGAAAAGTCCAATAACGGGTTTGGACAATTTTGTTTGTACATAATACAATCTTTCTGTTGGTTAATTGATGGAAAGTTTTTTTCAACAAAATTATTCACCGAACTTTACATTATCATTGAATATATACCATATGCGATCATGTTGGGGCAGTCCAATGTGTTGTTCATTACGTTGAAGGGCTAATTTGCAGCGGAAGGGATTGGAATGTGGACTTTCACCGCTCTTCGACGGCTGGCCACCCCTATTCTTTTCTAAGGTTATTGCTCCGTGTCACTGCACCACCATTGACAGCCGGAAATACGCAGCCAGGCTAGTAGCGCGTTGTTGTTGTCCGCTCTGCTCCTCACTCCCCACCCCAGACACTACTCCCGCCACGCTACCTGCGCGAGGCGATTTTTGTTAAAGTGATTCTACAGAAGGGCTGTGCGCTCCTAACACGCTTTGACCCTTGTGCGCTAGTAACACGGAATCGTGTAGACGGGGCTTAAGGTAGACGCACGAATTTAGTGAAGTTGCCCCAACCCCCACCACTTCGTGGCATACTACGTGATTTTATTGGTGGTACATAGGAGTCACAAACTGCTAGGTGGTGGTACACTACCAAAAACGTTTCCGAATCACATAAGCCTGTACTAGAGGACCTTATGTGATTTAAGATTAATAAATAAATGTTTATGAATAGGTAGGCCGAACGTGTAACAAATACGCACCCATACACGTAGACCTTACTATGGTATTGACCCACCCACTTACAACGGGTGGCCAAAAAAACCTGACACTTTTTAAACAGCTGTTTATAAATGGTTCATTTGTTTACAGATGTCATTGTTGTAGCATATGGTAATATAGGTTATGCCATTTTAGTAAACATGGATCAGTGGACGGTTCAACATCGTGCCTTTGTCATTGAAGTGTTTAAAAAAAAATAATGAGTCTGTTACTGTTACACAACGGCTTTTACGTAACAATTTTCATGTTCCACGTCATGGCCGTGTTCCCTGTCGGAATACTATTAATAAATGGGTTTGTAATTTTAGAAACACTGCATCCGCACTAAAAAAGAAACCAACTGGTAGGCCTAGATCTGTTCGTACCCATGAGAATATTGAAAGAATTCGTGAAGCAGTGCTTCAAAGCACAAAACGATCAGCCAGGAGGCAGTCCGTTGCTTTAGAAATTTCAAGAGCAAGTATTAATCGAATTTTCCATCTCGATTTGAACTTCCATCTCTACAAGATACAGGTTGTGCAAAAGCTTAATGACACAGATCCTGGGTTTCGAATAACTTTCTACTAAACGCTACTGCAACGCATTCATGAAGAAAACATCCTGCAATGTTTGATAATGTATGACGAAGCTCATTTTGATTTAACAGGAAATTTTAACTCTCAGAATTGTCGTTACTGGTCAAGAGATAATCCTAAAGAAATTCACGAACAACCCTTGCATAGCGAAAGAGTTACTGTGTGGTGTGGTATTGCACGTTTTGGAGTAACTGGGCCATATTTTGTTGAAGATTACACCGGTGCAACAGTTTCCGTAAATGCAGAACGATATGTTGACATGATTCAGAACTTCTTAATTCCCCGACTGCAAGAGCTAGATATTGAAGTGGACTCTATGGTTCCAGCAAGATGGTGCAACAGCGCACACAGCCAATTTGTCTATGAATGTTTTACGAGACCTATTCCCAGGACATCTCATCTATCGCTTTGGTGATGTCGCCTGAACATGGCCTGGACGATCGCCCGAAGTAAGTGCTTGTGATTTTTGGCTGTGGAGTTACTCGAAGGGTAAACGTTTATGCTGCAAAACCTAACACCATTTTCGAGTTGAAGAACTGCATTAGGATTGAGGTTGCTGCAATACCGCTGCCTATGATCCGTAAGGTAATGTCAAATTTTGTTAAAAAATTAGAGACCTGTGTGGAAATCGGAGGAATGCATCTGAGTGATATTGTATTCCATAAATAAAAATAGCATATATAAGGGCACATTTTGTTTATTTAAAAAAATAAAAATCTGATTTGTAACATAGTTGTTTTATTTTAAAACCCGTCCTGTACATGTTCTGTGATTTCTTACCTAAAATGTCCGGTAGGTGTACGTCTGTAGAGTTATATTTATTAAACCTGCTTTATATAAACTTCAACTAATTACTGTCACGTATAGTGATTTTTGTATTGTTGACGCTCTGAAGCAGTGTAACAATTTGGTTTGAAGTTGGATCCCGAGCCCTGAGTTAGACTTTAACGAGTTGGCAAAGTTACAAATTTGAGCCAAGAGATTTATTAGGTCTTCTTCGATCCCTCTTTTTCCTGGAATGCCCATCCCCCATCATCCCCAGATACTTTTATAGGAAAGTTTCTAGGTTCTTGCTAAAACACCATAAACACGTCTATCGTGATGTAGCTGTGGACCAGTTACTAATTTATTTATAGCAGAGTTTGTTCACAGCTTACAGATTTTTTAAACAATGGACTACATAAATAAAACATTTATAGTTATAATATTCAGAGACTGTTTTCAGCACATTAAATCTGTATATAGCTTTTTTAATCGATATTTTATATTTTTATTTTCTACAACGTTTCTTTTAATGAAATACCTATCCGAAGTAGTCTAGTTAGCGTGAGACGCCGCTGAGGCGGCTTCTTCGACGCGACTGTGTCTCGTCGATCGGAGGACCTCTTTACCTTGAAGGTTTTTTTTTTGCGTGTGTCATGTAATAGAGGTAAACTTTTCTTGCGTTAATTATTAAAATGAAAGTGCCACTTGATTTTTGGATATTTTCGGTAAGTGAGTTATTTTTATAAATGTTGAATCAAAATCAAATGCTGTAGGGCGTAAGCATGTATTGGTTTCACTACATTTAAAATTCGTAAACCATTAACATGTTATTTTTTATTATTGTTACAACCAATATACATATATGTGCATATACGATTTTGAGACACGAGTACAAGAGTGTTACCGTTCTCGCCTCACAACCAAGAACACACGAAATGTATCTCCATACTCGCCTCGCTCCCGAGAACACGAACTGTGAATCTTCTCATGTGTAAGAATAAACCAAGTGTGTCTCCGTACTCGACTCGCTGACGAGAATATACGAAGTGTGTCTACGTACTCGCCTCTCTGCCGAGAATACACGAAGTGTGTCTACGTACTCGCCTCGCTGCTGAGAATACACGAAGTGTGTCTACGTACTCGCCTCGCTGCCGAGAATACACGAGGTGTGTCTCCGTACTCGACTCGCTGCCGAGAATACACGAGGTGTGTCTCCGTACTCGCCTCGCTGACGAGAATACACGAGGTGTGTCTCCGTACTCGACTCGCTGACGAGAATATACGAAGTGTGTCTCCGTACTCGCCTCTCTGCCGAGAATACACGAAGTGTGTCTACGTACTCGCCTCGCTGCTGAGAATACACGAAGTGTGTCTACGTACTCACCTCGCTGCCGAGAATACACGAGGTGTGTCTCCGTACTCGACTCGCTGCCGAGAATACACGAGGTGTGTCTCCGTACTCGCCTCGCTGACGAGAATACACGAGGTGTGTCTCCGTACTCGACTCGCTGCCGAGAATACACGAAGTGTGTTTCCTTACTCGCCTCGCTGACGAGAATACACGAAGTGTGTCTTCGTACTCGTTCAGTTATTCCGGAGATTTCTGATGAGTGAGTACATTAGTTTTGGATTATAATCGATTTTATAAGCAATAGATTTCCCATACTTGAATCTCAGAATATCAGCTGTTTTGTGGTCCATTGTGGAGCGCTAGTGTTGTCCAATGTAAATGTAATGCAATTTAAACCAGCTGTGGTTGCGGGCGTCACTAACAGACAAAAATTTCAGGCACAAACATTCCTATTAGATGGAATATCTATTGTAGGTGTATATAATCAAGGATTATATACAGTATATTATGATGGAGAGTCTAAAATATATACGGGGGGTATGGAAATGCTATTACACTTTTGTATGATTTCACCTGTAAAAGTGACACCTTGTACGTCATCATGGTTTCAAAGAACCTACTTTTTGACGCCATTAGCAGTATTTAATCTTTTCAGGAGACTTATTGAAATCACACACACACACACACACACACACACACACACACACACACACACACACACACACACACACACACACACACACACACACACACACACACACACACACACACACACACACACACACACACACACACGCACACACGCACACGCGCGCGCGCGCGCACGCACGCACGATTTTTACTTGTAAGCTCCTAATCAGAACCATTTAATTATTTGCCATTATAGCAACAATGCAGTGTTCCATGGTTGTCGGCAACAGAATGTCTATCGTCTGAAACACAGCCCGTTCCACATACAAAACAATTCAAATTATTTTCGTCATTTAAATTTGTTAAGTTCTATTAGCATTGGCAACGTGATCTCCAATTTGCTAGTGAGTGATTAGGCTGGAGATCCAAGCGTGTGCGTGCGCGTGTGTGAAGTCGAAAATATTGAAAAAGTTGACCCACGAGGAGTTGAGCAAAAATCTTCAATGTAAGCCTAGGTCGAGTTTGGTACAAAATGAAATGTTTATTCAAGAGAAATTAATTGCCGCAAACCGGATTTCAAAGGTTTATCCTTTCCAGAGTATAACTAATTTGAATTTCAAAGTAATTATCTTACTCAGTATTATTTCTCCACGATTTTATGGTTCCAAGTTAATTATTCTGAACAAAAATTACACTCTAAGGAATACAATTATTAAAAAAAAATGGAATTATCAAATTATCTATGGAAAAATAACTTTACAAATTAGTTACCGGTACTCCACAAGACAAAATGAGTAATGTGTTTGTCATGAGATTCAAACGACCGCTACTCTGGAAAGGATAAACAATTACTGAACTCATTTCTAGTGACGTTTCTGTATCCTTTTGAATCTGCCTTAAAAAAAAAACGTGTTTCTAAAAATTTAAAAATAAAAGAAAATAATGGATTACTCCATATATAAGTAAACTCAGTATTGTAAAAAGAAATTTATATTTAGCCCGAAAGAGTAACAAGACAAATACAGTCTTGGTACAAAAATACAAGATTTGTAAAATTAACTTGAGAAAAAAAGTTTGATATATAAAATTACAATGTAACACTAATAAAATCAATTAAGCAGAAAACATATCAAAAGACACTTGGAAAATTGTGAACCGTGAGCTTTTTGAAATTATAATTGGGAAGGTTTTTTAATTTATGTCCAACTTTGTTTTTGATATATGTTTCTGACTTGGCTTCTAGTATTCAGTTAGGCTCAAGCACATGTAAGCTAATTCAATATGCAGATTATACTTCCGCTGTAGTCAGAGCCAAGGATATAGACACACTCCAATCGGAAACAAAAACATGTTTAAAAAACAACTACACTATTGGTTCTCTGTAAATGGACTGAAATTAAATGATACAAAAACACAGTTATTAACATTCCAAAATCTTAAAAACAAAACTATATAAATTCAGAATAAATCCAACTAAACTAATATTGTAAAATTTTTAGGAGTATTCATAGACTACAGACTTTCCGTTAATTTTCACATTGATTGCATTGCCAAAAGACTTAATTTGCCTGTTTCTCCCTCAAAACTCTATCTGATGTTACCTTAGATACGATAAAAAAAGGCTATTACGCCACATTTCATAGCATCATGACATATGGGCTAGTTGTATGGGGTGGCACTTCAGCGACAAATCTCAACAGAATTTGTATGTCACAAAAGAGAGCCATCAGAATAATACTAAAAAAATCATATAATGAGCACTGCAAATTTTTATGTCAACAAATATTTTAACGCTACACAGTAACTATATTTTTGAAATTTGTATGTTTTACTTAAAAAATAAAGTGTTGTTTACTTTTAAATATGAAAATAAATACAATAACAGAAGGAAAATGGTTATTTACTCAACCCACCATTCCTCGTTGACAGAACCTCCAGCTGCTTACACGTCATGTAGACTCATGAATAAAATCCTTAAAACAAATGTAAACACGGTTGACAAACTTTCTTTAAAAAGTTTTTTTAAAACTTGGTAAGTAATTCCTATTCCTCTATTAATGAATTTTTTAAAGATGACTTCTATTTAATGACTTAGTTATTAATCATTTATTATACTTTTTTTAGTAGATTAGTAAATGACTATTCTCATGTACAGTCCTGTATCTAAAGAGAAATAAACCTTTCGAAGTCCGGTTTACGGCAATTAATTCCTCCTTAATAAACCTTTAATTTGATACTAATCTCGAACTAGGCTTATGTTGAGGATTTCATCATTGATAAAACCCTTAACGGGCCGTCCCCCTGAAAAGATGAAATGCCGCAAATGACGTCAAGAAGTAGGTTCTTTGTAACCATGATATATAAGATTTCACTTTTGTAAGTGAAGTCATACAACAGATGTGAAGTGTTTCCATTCCCCCTCCTCCCTCCCCCAACTTATATAAATAATACACATTAGTAATTACCGAATAAGCTTGCATTGTTAAACTTTAAATTAATACTATCAATTACGAACATTTGGCATTGGCAGTGTACTCCGTTATTTGTCCTCTTTGTTATCTTAGTATTATTCAACTAAGAGGATTTGTTGAGTCCCGTGTTGACCTTCTGGTCACGTTTCCTTTTAAAAACATGCGATTGGCGCGTCGTCATTGTTGAGTTCCGTCACTCTGTAACACAGGTGCGCGATGCGACGTAGGCGTACTGTCAGTGCCAGTGCTACTCGGGCTCGCAAGTCGCTGCCGCCGATCGTCAGCATCTCCAGTGCCAAGTCTCGCCAACATTTTTAACTCTTTAAAAATGCTTTTTCGGCGCTTCTTTCGTGGTAAGAAAGCAGACGATGGGAGCAGGAAGATATCACTGACTAAAAACCCTGACCTAACGCGCAGGTATGCCATATTCGAATTCGCAAATACTTACGTTTTTATAAGCAATGAAATTAGTTAAAGAAACATTTTCTTTTCATATATCAGTTTGTAATGTTCTTCTTACCGCATTAAGCTAAAAAAATAATGTTTTGTTTATTATTTGTTGTATAAATTATTTATTAATTTGTTTTAAAGACGGCTTTGCTTCGATGGTTCGTGACGACTTTCGTGTCTAAATGATTTTCCCATCGTCATTCTTGCGTTCCGGAAGAAAACTGTCAATTATTTGACTGTCTTAAGTTAGCAAAGACGAATACAAGAGTCGTGACATCTGTTATCAGCTACACGATAACACAGAGAAGGCTGACGTCAAAGGTCACGTGTTCGTCCCCTCCCCGCGTCGACAAACACTTGTATTTATCGTAAGCCAACATTCCTTTCTCTTTCTAGTTTCTGTATAATACATGCCAGGCCAGACCAGCATGGAAAAATTGCTCGTTGTATAACCTTTTTTTATGGTGATAGTGTTTCTTTTTAAATTTTATCGGAGTGTGCCATCGCTATTTGATAGTTTGGTGTTGTGGATTAGTGTTTCTGATGTTGTTTAAGTCGAAAGGATGTACTGTTGGAAAAACAAAAGTGTGAGTATCGAATATATTTGCTTGAATATATTTCTCTTGGCAGTTGTCAAGAGTTAACTGCACATATTTCGTTGACGTTAATTACCTGTGTTGGCATGTAGTCTGCATTAGGGAGGAAACTAATGGTAGACGCAATAGTAGGGCTGTTCTCTCTTCTTCTCCCCTCATGATACTATTTATGATTGAAACAGTTTTTAAAATCATTTCACTATCACAATCAGTCTACTTCCTTAGCAATCTACTAGTTTGAATGCCATGTTTGGTAGTTAAAAATAATTTGTCAGATTAGGTACTACCAAACACTTGTACACTATATTACTAGTGTCCTAAGAAAACCAATATCCAGTGGCACCTCTTGATATGTAAGTACTGTATATAGGAAATTCCGGGGAGGGAGAGGTATGGAATACTCTTCTTGAATAGGAGGTCCAGGAGCTCTCCTTCAGAAAAATTTTGAAATAATTAAGTAAAAAAAAAAAGTAAATGAGAAAGGGGTTGTGTAAGACTTTCTAATTTACTATATATATTTGGTTTGTATTTGCTATCATAAAAGTACAAAATATTAATTCATATCAACAAAACATTTATTAATATAATAACTGCATTATAATGTGATTGATTGGTCTTATTTGATTGTAAATATTAAATAACATTTTGAATCATACATTCCTTATCCATATTGGTTTAACAAGTTCTAAACACTTGTCACATTTCAACGAAATGTTAAAAAAAACAAACTGTGATTTCATAAATTAAATAAAACACCATAGATACATTAGTGTGATTTGGGTCAGTAAGTGAAGTGAGTCATCTGAGAAAGACCCCATCATGGCATAGGAAAATGGGTTTGAGAGGAGGTTGTAAGGGCCATCCCTATATTATGTAAAGCCTTTAGGGAGAAGGGGGTTTTCAGCAGTGTAATAATCTGTTATGGGAGAGGCTGGGAGTTTTGACTAAATGCTACGTAAATATTAAACCTTAAAAATTTGTTTAAATTCATTCATAAAATATTTAAAAGTTACTAATATATTATCTCCCCATTAAAAAACAAACAAAACAAAATCAAATACAATGACTTATCATAATTGATAATATGCATGAAAGTAGATGACATATATTGGAGGGGGGTTGGTGACAGCATCACATAATTATTGTTGGTTTGGTATTACCGTTACAAGTACATTACATGGGGGAGGGGGTCTAAAAAGCCTGATTTTAGCGTTACATAATTTAGGGACGGCCCCTAAGCAGTTCTTCACAACTGCCCTTGAACATGATGGGGATGTTGCATGAAATACAGGTTACCAGGACAGTAGGTTAGTTTCCTGTAATGATGTGTTGTATATACACTATACAGGCATTACCTTTCTGCGCAGTCTGAGCAATATTCAAACAAGTGGTTTGTTAAAAAATTAGTATTAAACTTATTTAGCTTAGTGTTTTACTCTCTCGGAAGTAGGTGTAGGAAGTTCCTCACTTCATACATTTACGAAACACTACTAACTGGTTAAACTCTATTTATGGAAACTATTCCCTTATTGTATTCTTAATGGTGTAGTCCAGAAAAGTAAAATAAACATTATCTAACTTTTAAAAAATGTTTTAAAGACAATTTTTTCACTTTAGGAACCCATTGTTTGACAGTACTTAAAAAAATCATGTATAATAGGTGTTTAATTTTAATGTAGAATAAAAAATATTTTATAAACAGTAATGATTTATACAGGGTGTCTCACGAAAGGTGTCTCAAACGCATTGCCGCAAACTATTTGACCAAAGACATTGCTGTAAAGTTTTCCCTTTCAAAACCATATGTATAGAATCAAATAAAAATATTTTCATTATTGTTAGTCTTCAGCATCGACAAACATATAGCATGCAGCATGTCATGGTCATGTCAAAGGTATTGACGTCCTGAGTGTTTTGTGCAATCGGATTTGAGGTTTACCTATCCGTTTCAAAATGGCGGCCAAAAGTATGTCAAAAATAATTTTTTTGTTTTTATCCCTAAATGTACAGCCTAATCTTAATATGAAATCCAAAAATAGTTCTGAATTCCTAAGAAAATGCTCTTTAAAATACATCTAAAGTTTTAAATTTTATATCCATTTTGTTTTTATTTTTTTATTTTTGACAATTAATTTTGAAAACCCCAAAAGACAAAAATCTTAAATAGGAAGACCAGGCTTGTTGAATAGCAAATAAAAAAGAGTAAAAAACAGAAAAAATTTTATATTCAAACAATAGTTCTATCTTGAATGATAACAAAATTGTGGCTAAAAACCTTTAAATTTGTTGTTACAATCTGGTTTAACTAAGCATTTGTCCTCATCACTGTAATAGGTGCTCAAAGAGTCTGCCATCTACTTCAATACACTTTTCAATCCTTGTAGGGAAAGCTTCAATAGCATGGATTACTTCTTCCCTACTTATATGTGCACATGCTTCTCTTATTCTATCTTTCATGTTCTCTCTTGATGTAGGAGCAGCTTGATAAACAATATCCTTAATTCTACCCCACTGGTAATAGTCTATGCAAGTAAGATTTGGAGATCTCGCCGACCAGGGTACTGGACCCCCTCTCCCAATCCAATGTTCTGCAAACATAGCAGTGAGAGTGAATTTTACGTCCGGCAATGTGCTGGACATCTATTTTACATGAACCACATTTGTCACTGTCTTTCTACATGAATATCATTAAGTAAAACTAAAAATCCATTGTTTAGGAAGTTGTTGTACTATTCCCTTATTAAATGTCATCAAACAAGTAAGGACCAATTATTCGCCCATCCAGTATGCCACACCACATGTTCAGTGACCATTGCCTTTGGTGATTCATCTCCCTTACTCAATGAGGATTAGTAGGGCTCCAATAGTGCCGGTTATGTCTATTAATTTGTCCATTATTTTTAAATGTGGCCTCATCAGTCCAAAAAACATTTAAATGAAATTCTGGATTATTGTTAATCATTTGTTGGGCCCATAGTTAATAGACAAGAGGATGTATGGCTATGTTGGGTGATAAATGACAAGGAACGTAGGGCTGTGTTGGGCCACAAACGACGAGGTAATGTAGGGCTGTTTTGGCCACAAATGATGAAGGAATACAGGGTTGTGTGGGGCCTAAAATTTAATTGACCAATTATTTTGGGAAGTGCCAATGTTGCAAAACATTATCAAGTTGGAAATCAAATAACTTCCAACATCCAGCTACTTGGGGCACTAGTGGTGCAGTGCTGTAGTCTAGCTACTTGGGATACTAGTGGCGCAGTGCTGTAGTCCAGCAACTTGGGGCACTGGTGGTGTAGTGCTGTAGTTTCCTCAAGGTTAAATAGAACAACTTTCTTCAAGATTCTATTTATGATAACTTTTTGTGTTTCATGTACCTTTCCAGAAAACCCGTGTTGAGTATTACCTACTTCTTATTAGTAATTATATAATGAATGAGTAATAAATATGACTTTTAGTTCTTTAGTGTATTTTGATGATAGTCATATAAAGAAAAGAAAACTGCTTTACTAAAGAACAAAATTTTAAAATATAACAGTTTATATAATGATGGTGATGTTGAAAAATACATTTTAGGAGAAGTTACTAGTGATTAGTAGTTAATGCGGTGCAAATGATCATTTGCTTCAAGTTCTTGGTTGAGTGTTGTGATACGGGTGGAAACTAATGTCTTGAAGGATTCTGCTGATAGTAGATCTACTAACTCTAGAGTCTCTTTCAAGGTGCCGAGTAGAGAGAGACCTGAGGATCAATTTTACTTCAGCTAAAATATCAGCTGACCTCTCTGTTGGTTTACTACCGAGTCCCGTCTTTTATGATTTGAGACTTGATCTTGTCCTGTTGTTAATACTCTATTGGCTAAGTGCTCAAAACTCTTATAACTTTGATAGTTTCTGTCAGGGTATCGTTCAGAATAAAGCCTTTCAGCAGCCCTGAAATTGGCAAGACACTCACCCAAAACCATTAACATGCTGAATGCTTCTTCTTTTGTGATGGTATTTTACAAAAAATGAGATTTACATACACAATAAACACAAATTAAATTGAAATCTAAAAAAGGTAAAAAAGAGTAAACAAACCATTGAAAAAAATGTAAATTAAACCAAATACATAATAAATTGATAATAAACAAAATATTATTTAACAATTCTTTACAAATTAATTGAAAATTTCGGTATAGAACCAGAACTGCAATGTTTGCATAAAATATGTTAAGTTACAAGCAGTAAAAGAAATAGTGCACACATGATTTGTTGCAATAATGGGTAAATCATCTGATCGCATTAATCAGCTGATAATAAGCAGGAGCGCACCGTCACGAAACGACCATACATTTTAAGTTTTTATCCACAATATTTTTATCATTCAAGATATACCTATTGTTTGGTTATAAAAGTGTTTCCTTTTTTACGTTCTTTTATTTGGTATGCAACAAGCCTGGTCTTCCTATTTAATAATGTTGCCTTTTGGGGTTTTCAAAATTGTCAAGAAAAGAAAAAAAATGGATATAATATGGTAAAATTGAGCCATATTGGGTAACATTTTAAAGAGCATTTTCTTAGAAATTCAGAACTATTTTTGGATTTCATATTAAGATTAATCTGTGCATTTAGGGATAGCAACAAAAAATTCTTATTTTTTACATACTTTTAGACGCCATTTTAAAACGGATAAGTAAAAAACCCAAACCCGATTGCACCAAAACAGTCAGGGCGTCAATACCTCTCACATGACATGCCGCATGCTATATGTTTGCATTGAAATATTCTAAGATTCGAACCCTGGACCCTCAATGCTGAAGTCTAACATTAATGAAAATATTTTTATTTGATTCTACACATATGGTTTTTGGGTAAAAAACTTAACTGCAATGTTCTTGGTCAAATGGTTCGTCCACAATGTGTTCGAGACACGAGACACCCGGTATAGATAATACTAGCTGTACCCGCCCCGGTCATAATATTGAGATTGATTTACAACCTAATAGCTGAAAGAATTCAAGCATTTTTGCTTCTTCTACCAATATTAAGATTTTTTAGGAGACATGTCATGAAAAGTAAACTGCAAAACAAATAATTGTTTATTTTTTTATTTTCACGTTTCACCACATGTTTTAATTACCGAGGAAAAAAGGTTAACACCAAATACAGATCACCCGATCAAGTAAAAGTAGTGTGTGCTACACTCTCAAGGTGAAATGTAGAACTACAATAAATCAAAACATATACAGTACTGTTGTTGTGAGAACTTCAATCTGCTTATGGCATGTGAAACTACATTAAACCACACAGT